>JAODUO010000810.1:107500-110000 GCA_025642075.2 Ridgeia piscesae | reverse complement strand
ATGGTGGGATTTGGAAGTGTAACATTTGTATCTTGTCACCACGGATCATAGATATAAATAGAACACACTAGTAGAACTATAGGGGAAAGATTACTGCCATGGACTTAGTGCATATTTTCAGGGATTGGGGTGAGCCATGTCCCCTCTTCAAATATATGTTGCCATCATAACTATTTTAAATAGCATAACATAAAAGCCTTTGCTTATTTTAGAATTAGCACCATATATATATATATATATATATATATATATATATATATATATATATATATATATATATATTATATATATACATAAAAATACATACAGTATGTATATATAAATTGGTCCCCGTCCCCCCAACTTTTAAAACCGGATCGACGCCCCTGCGCGTAGGTCATGACTAGCAGTGTAGTTATATAGAACTTTATCCGATCAGATCAGTAGGTGTACTCAGAACGTGCGCTCTGAAACGTGTCCTGTGTGACACGTGCCCGGGGTGACATGTGCCGAGGGTTTTTAATGGTTGTCTGGCAGGTATTGTAAAGTTTGTTGCTCTACCGTAGGCGTATGGGGCCTTTGACCCACTCAGAATTTGCCGATTTAGTGCGGCAACAACGAACCGCTCCATTTAACAAGACGGCTGCGTGTGGACCGTGACGTTGTGGGCTCGCTTCTACCCAATGTTATTTGCGTGGTTGTACACTGTAAGTAGGGCAAACAACTTAGAACTAAGTAGTTGAGTACTACCTTACGATACCGGACCTCAAGACCCCGCAGTATGTAAATAGTAAATTCAAGTAAATTTATATTATCAGTTTATTTTACAAGCGCACAAAGTAAAGCCCTGTTTTATTTTATTTTATTTTTGCTGTAACACAATACTTCGCATTCATTAAAAACTCTGTCAAACTATTATTTCTTACGAATGACACAGTATGCCCTTTTAATGGAGTGGCGGTTAGGTTTTCATACAAATGTTGTAATATATATATATATATATATATATATATATATATATATATATATATATATATATATATATAAGTGATTTGGTCATAAATCATAAATGCCAGGTCCACAACCACAACAAAGCGATTACGGCGGCGAAGTTCCCAAAATAGGGCGCCGTATTTACTAGAAGGTTGACTTTAATAACAATTGAGCGTAGATAGTAAGTCGACTCTGCATGAGTTAACATTGAAAACGACTATGGAATCAATGCGTTCTTCCCGAACACACGATCACCCTTGGAAATAAATCATCCACTTTTCACCCTACAATTAACAACACACCAATGTCCCGCTATTTAGATGTGTATTCGCCGAATGGCTGCGGGTAGTGAACCTTTCTACCCTGGCGTCGATTTAGTATATCGCAGCCTAAATCGAATAAATATGTTTAATAGTGACTCAACGAGGGTCGTGTGCCGGTGTTAACGTACCTGTATGTGCTACTTTACCGAATGACATGCCCAATAGTTACGTTTCTCTTACCTCATGCGGGTCTGCTGGTGTCACTTCGTTGCAGTCGGAAGTCAACACAACTAATCTCGAATAGGTGGCCTCTCAAAACCGGTGTTTAGTTCTTCACGCTTGGCCAAACAGGTGACGCAGCGCGTTTATGAAAAGCCTCGGTGATATATATTGACTGACATTCAGTCGACGTGCATGCCATAGAAAGACACACTGGCGCAGCGCCGTTCTCACGCTGATAGGTGTTAAAGGAAGTTTAACTACGGACAACGGCCTGGCTAGTTTATATGAACACCAGGGTGGCGCTTATGGACTATACGCTGTATTCCAAGAACAAAGATCAGTGTGGTATGTTAATTTTCCATGTGTTTTGATACCTGCATATTCTCATACGCGAGAACACGTTCGCCAGCATAATCTATATGACCACATGACTTCAATCTGTATGTATTGTATTAATTATTTTATCTAGTTTAACGCAAACTAGTGTTTCGACCAAATTATATATTTGATCATAATTAAAGAATAAATTGCTCTCAGCCATGAGCACATGATCGTGGTCGCCATCGTGATGTACAGCTTATGGTATTATGTAATGACTGTAGCTGTCCATGCTTCGGACCGCCCCTTTTCAGAAAATAATATTATTATTTTTCACGCAAATATGAACAACAGCCATATACATTTCTAGTGGCAAGCTGTTTTGGTGTTTAACTGCTCTGACCCGTTTGTGTAATTACACAATCGCTTTGGGAAATGACTGCACTTGTTTCAGTAATGTCTGCAACGGGCGTGGGACAGACGAATTAACTCGCGATAGATCTGCTAGGCGTGCCACTACACACTGAACACACACATTCCACCTACAACTGACTATCATCGATACTGTCGATACGTGTTACGTACATATTGTATCTTGTAATCTGCAACTGACAAATCTTACATTTGTTAGTTGTGTGTGAATACTGTAGACACCAATACAACACCAAACTAGTTACACTTAGATGTTAGACATCAAGAGTTCGTTAGAATGGAATTAATCAAAT
>JAODUO010000810.1:82500-102500 GCA_025642075.2 Ridgeia piscesae | reverse complement strand
TTGTTTAACAAACTTATTAATGTTAAAACAATAGAGCACACTTGAGTAAATAAATAATGTTACCATTTCAAGTGATTTAACTGAACTACCACCCGAATATTAAATTTGACATTTCTGAATTAGTCTATCGTTTAGAAATTGTCATTAAATCAACTAGCTCCAACTTTGCTCAACGCCATATGATTTTGTTTCACACAATTTTAAGATAAAAATCGAACACGAACAACAATTACTATGTGCCATACCTTTATTGTGCCGCTCACCCGCAGTGAGCACCGGCAACTTCACCAAAGCATAGCTGTGTCGATTAACACACAAAGTATACTGACGCATATGGTACCAAGTGTGATCATACACGTTCCTTAAAAATAGTTTAACTAAGGATACAAGTTTAATCTAACTAGTGCTTCCAGAGCCGCCTGGTGAGCAAACATCATCCATGAGAAAAATGTCAACGGAAAGGCTATGCATAAAATCATGACATGAAGAAATAATCGAAATGGACATTATGTGTGTGGTGTGTGTGTGTGTGTGTGGTGTGCGTGTGCGTGTGCGTGTGCGTGTGCGTGTGCGTGTGCGTGTGCGTGTGCGTGTGCGTGTGCGTGCGTGTGGTGTGCGTGTGGTGTGCGTGTGTGTGTGTGTGTGCGTGTGCGTGTGCGTGTGCGTGTGCGTGTGCGTGTGCGTGTGCGTGTGCGTGTGCGTGTGCGTGTGCGTGTGTGTGTGTGGTGTGTGTGTGTGTGTGTGTGTGTGTGTGTGTGTGTGTGTGTGTGTGTGTGTGTGTGTGTGTGTGTGTGTGTGTGAGTGTGTGTGTATGTGTGTGTATGTGTGATGTGTGTGTGTGGGGTGTGTGGGTGTGTGTGGGTGTGTGAGGGTGTGTGTGTGTGTTTGTGTGTTTGCATTATCTCATAATTAAGCTGTAGAACTCACACATTGTCTTTATTTTTCTCACGGTCTATCATCTTAGTTACGAAATTCTGATTAAAACAGTGAATTAATTTACTTACTTTTAGCAAAACACATTTCGGCAAGCAAATATATCACGTATAAAACAGCCTACAGTTATTTAATCCTGCAGCCGTGAGCATAAGCCCCTGTCACACTGTCACCACAGTGTAAGACTGAACGTACCATACATGACGGAAAGCACACCCATGTACAGCCCGCTGTACACTATTACTTGATATGTTTACTTATATGAATATCATTCACAATGGTCACGTCACATAGTCATACAATGCATTGATTAGGTAACATCCACCTATTGTGTCCAAGGCCGCGTGCTGTGTACGACTGAGTTACAGATAGTTGCCGACCAGGTTGCACAGTAGGAAGAGGCATTATCCGCACGTGGTACATGACGTCTACTTGACATCTATACTGTACTCTAAGTCGACCCTTCTAAGTGAAACGTCTAGTGTAAGCCGGTGTGATGCCTTGTGCGGCTCTATAACATTAATGCACAGCGTTTTGACAGCCGCAGTTGTCAGTGCAGTCCTCCACCTTAAACACTTCAACTCCTGTTGTTCTGCTAGACGACACGTATCAGTGCGGGCCTCGCCCCGTCCTTCCGCCTACCAAAGATCAGTCGTCCATTTCTTGTCCCCGACGAAGAGCCGCTTTAATGGGCAACGCTGGCGCTTCCGCCGTTGCAGCGACCGCAGCGACGTCTCGCGGCGGTGGTGGATGCTCATAGGTCGGGTTGACGAACCGAGAATTTGACATGTTCTGAACTTCGGCGTCATCGACAGGGGGAGTCTTTGTAGCAAACGTCCGCGGCTCAGTGTAAGGCGGTGGAGTCGCCCCCTGGCAGTCGCTGTGGGCAAACAAGGGTCATAGCCAGATATTTAAACATGGTGTTATAAATTCGACGGGCGGGCGGGCGGGCGTGTGGGTGGGCGGGCGGGAAAGGGACGGACGGACGGACGGACGGACGGAGGCGGAGCGGGCGGCGCGGACGGACGGACGGACGGACGGACGGACGGACGGACGGACGGACGGACGGACGGACGGGACGGACGCGACGGACGGACACGGACGGACGGACGGACACGGACGGACGGACGGACGACGGACGGACGGACGACGGACGGACGGACGGACGGACGGACGACGGACGGACGGACGGACGGACGGACGGACGGACGGACGGACGGACGGACGGACGGACGGACGGACGGACGGACGGACGGACGGACGGACGGCACGGACGGACGGACGGACGGACGGGCGGGACGGAGCGGAGGCGGGCGGCGGGCGGGCGGGACGGACGGACGGACGGACGGACGGCGGACGGACGGACGGACGGAGACGGACGGACGGGCGGGGCGGGGCGGGCGGGCGGGCGGGCGGGCGGGCGGGCGGGCGGGCGGGCGGGCGGGCGGACGACCGTCCGACCCACCCACCCACCCACCCACCCACCCACCCACATACCCACATACCCACCCACAGACGTCGTCAGTGCGTCGATCTGACAATATTTGGGATTTCTGGGACAGTTAGGATCATATTAATTAATTTCCTGACGCGTACATTTAGGTATTGTACAACTTCGATATCCTTTGTTTGGCCTAGCCTCGATTAACCATACTCCGTGAGGCGGCAACACTTTAACCGCTCAACTCCGCCTAGTTGACTTATGGTCTGCCGATATGACCACAAGGGCGCCCTTACCTCGTAATAGGCTAATTGTCTCTCAGGCCAAATTTGAAATAATAAATTAAATAAGGATACCCTTTTTCATATAATACTACAGTATAAAAACTATTCAAAGTTGAACTTACATTCAAAGATAAACAGAAATACAAATGTGCAATTGTTTATGAAGCAGAAAATTGTGGCAGGATTAGCCTCAATTATTCAGTCTCCGTGAGGTGGCAGCACTTTACACAGATAACATTCAATATCGCGCTATGGGACCAGCCTATCGTTTCGGCGAAGTTATGCAGTCGAGCGAGAGTCGGTTAAACGAGACGATATTTGGTCGTGTTTTTATGCCGTAAGTATCTTTCTGTAGCGACATCACTTTGTTTCCTTCATCTTCGTTACTGTTTATACTTTTACAGGCATTCGTTCTTCTTAGCATCGTCTCCTATTGTCATTGCTATGCACAGTTTATTGTCGTTTTTGTGACTGTGTTTGTTGTTGCACTGTGTGTTCGTGTGTATGTGCGTGCGTGTGTGCGTGCGTGTGTGTTTTGTAAAATAATTATTTCTGTTTTACCCAATGTTACCATGACGCAGACTTGGACAACAATTACAAAGACGACCACAATTGGATTTATAATAGTCACCGTAGTTGTCGCCGTAGTCAACTAGGGCGCAAAGACTCACTTGCAGATGCCGTGGGCGGCGTCGGCGCGTGTCAACACGTTATCATAGTCCGGGTCGCTGAAGTCAGTCGCTCGGCCCTCGCCACCTGTGCTGCTGTGGAACTGCACCGCCGCCTCCGTCGAAGACACCTCTCTGTGAAAAGACATCATGTCGTCACACTAGTTCACTTTGCGTTCACGATTACACGCATATGTCACTATGATAATGTTTATTCTGTCGTAACCAGTACACGGAGTCTATTATATGATTAAACTAGAATTCTGGTGATTCATAAAAAACTGCTTTATGCCTAGCAACTAATTTATGAGAGAAACATAATTCATATAACAGCGTACGTGCATCTACAATAATTTCACTTGCCGACATAGTATTATGAAGCAGAAGAAGAAGCGAGTGTTTGCCTAAGTTGTTTTGACCTTCGCACAGAATGTTGTGGCTACCATAGTAATATTATAAAACATATTGTCAGTGCTTACGTAGTGTATGTTATGTAATATGTCTGATGCTTTTATAGGACGTGAAATTGTTTGACGTCAGCTACTGAATGTCTCAAGAGAGACCAGTATTATTTTCATTACAACATGTTTGTACAGTTTTATAAATAACACGCAGGTGAATACAATACTTTTTATAGACTTGTGTGTAGACGAGGGGCAAAAGGAAATGAATTGAACTAAGTTGTTTGTGGCTTTACAATGTCTTATACATTTTATATATGCAGATGTATGATAGCAACTTGATGCATGTTTCCAACAATGGTCTCAGTTCAAGCTTAAATCGTCTCGTACATTTTACCCGGAATCATACCCCATTAATCCGGGAGTCAAAAGCCCTTTTTGAAAATGGACCGTGCATGATGTTTTATTTGAATTTTCGTGACCTCCTATACCCCTAGGTCAACATTTCGACGGGTGATCCATGAAATACATCAGTAAATAGTAATCATCCCTGACACACTTGAGTGTTTTTTGTATACATATTAATATGGAAATTAGTCTCCGCCATTTAAATGTATAGAAGCCTACCGCTTTCCTGAATATCTCGAATTAGTGGAGTCGCTTAAGGGACTGATATGCTGCACCAACGTTTCGAAATTTGGCACAGTTGCACTTTAGCGCGTCACCAGTTATGAGGGGATTACCCAATTTTAAAAGTCAACAGTTAATAATGTTATTTTCATTATTACAATTGTCTAATATCTCAAGACTAAAATACAATTTTTTAACGTTTTCAAATGCTGTTTTATATACTGGATCACTTCTTTGCACAGGATGATTGACTAATTTGCATAAATAAAAAATGGCCGCTAAATGGCAAAAAGTATGTATGACCTTTAACTTCCAGATATGTGTAGTGACTACGAACATTTGATCAGTTGTTTGTTTGTTTGCTTGCTTCCAAAACATGCCGTGATAAACACAATGACGCCAGCAACCACCTCGCCGACTACACATATCAACGCCGTGGTAGGGGAGTGGGCGGACTCAACTCGAGACATCTGCTTGGCTGTTGGCCAGTCCTTGCTAATTGATGCTACAAGCATGGTGTCTGTAACTTGAACAACTCTTCTTAGACTTTCGACAGTCTCCCTGGTATGCCAGTGAGTGACTCATATGACCGAATAACCGCCACTGACAGTAAATCAGGCGGAGTAGCCAGTATTAATGCGAATTCTACCTGCTGACAATGTGAATTTTTGTCTTGACCTGAGAGTGACCATTACAATTTGTCCCCCCCCCAATGTTGCATGTTCATGTGCAAACTATTTTGTGAGGGACCTCTTTGGAAATTTCTCTGAGGAAAAAAGAATACGATATATAAGTATTTTGATTCTTTAGTGGCCATTTTGGATTTATGCAAATTAACAAATCATCCCGTGAAAACAACTATTCTGTTTATAAAGCAGCCTTTGAAAGCTTGTAAAATATTACGTAATTATCGAGATGTTGAACAACTGTTAGAAATGTTTTACCTTGACCTGACATTGACCGCCTTTAAAATTGGGCAGTGTAACGATCAGTCCGACAAATGATTCCAGAAGACACTTTTCCGGCTAAATACCAACTTGATGGAGATTAAAGAATTCAGTGTATGTATTCGAGTGTCACGGACAGTGGTGAGCCGTGAGGCACAGAGAGCACTGGTCTCAAGTGTACAGGGACAGTTGTCAACTCACTTCTTGAGGCGACGTCTCATGACGAAGAAGGCGAAGATGACGGCGGCGGTGACGACGACGAGCGCCACAATGAGGAAGATAGCCCAGACCGGCAGAGACTGACGCTGAGGGGGAGAGAGACACGGTAGAGACAACAAAACAGACTGATACTACGTGGGGGGAGAGAGAGAGAGAGAGAGGGAGAGGGAGAGGGAGAGGGAGAGGGAGAGAGAGAGAGAGAGGGAGAGAGAGAGGGAGAGAGAGAGAGAGAGAGAGAGAGAGGAGAGGGAGAGAGAGAGAGAGAGGGAGAGGGAGAGGAGAGGGAGAGGGAGAGGGAGAGGGAGAGGGAGAGGAGAGGGAGAGGGAGAGGGAGAGGGAGAGGGAGAGGGAGAGGGAGAGGGAGAGGGAGAGGGAGAGGGAGAGGGAGAGGGAGAGGGAGAGGGAGAGGGAGAGGGAGAGGGAGAGAGAGAGAGAGAGAGGAGAGAGAGAGGGAGAGAGAGAGAGAGAGAGAGAGAGAGGGAGAGAGGGAGGGAGAGAGAGAGAGAGAGAGGGAGAGGAGAGGGAGGGAGAGGGAGAGGGAGAGGGAGAGGGAGAGGGAGAGGGAGAGGGAGAGGGAGAGGGAGAGGGAGAGGGAGAGGGAGAGGGAGAGGGAGAGAGAGAGAGAGACAAAGAAAGAGACAAAGAGAGAGAGAGAGAGAGAATGTGTATACCTGTACGTGTACATGTGCGTGTGTGCGCGTATTCATGTGCGTGTATGCATTTGGCGACAACAGCACATACTGGTGTGGGGAGACAGACGGAGAGCGTTGAGAGCATAGCAGATGCATGAGAGCAGGGTGTCCTTGTTGTGGTTAGGTGGGTGAACTGAAGACCCGTTTAATAAACCTAGACACATGCGATATACGTTGAAAGTATGTATCGGCAGCAACTATTATCGATCATGCCGAGTACCACAGATAAAATATAAATCAGTTATAGCATATAGCAAATAGCAGTATTATATGTCACTGTTTTTAAACACCGACTATGACCGCGTGTGTAGTTGTACTGTTCTTTTTACCAACTGCCAGTATAGATGTATACGGCAGAGATGAATTAGATGTCTTACCGTTGAGGTCTCGCGTGCATCTGAGTCCCTCACCATCGCCACCGAGGCCGCTGCAGTGGTCTTTGTTGCAGACCCCTGCAAACCATCGACGGTAGCCTTTGTAGTGGACCGGGGCGAACCATCGTCTGTGCCCTGTGGCGTCACGTGACTCCACCCGGGCGGAGGTTGTGTTGGCCTCGTATACTCACAGTGTGCGCCTTCGAAGGCGGGCAGACAGCGGCAGTGGTAGCCGCCGTCGCTGTGACTGCGACATGTGCCCTTGTGTTGACACGGGTCACTCACACACACGTTCACCTGTCACAACGGACACAAAGCACGTGACAGTGGCAGAGATGGCAATAAATGTGACAGTGGTGGAGACAAATACGACACTTGATGGTGACAGTGGTGGACACAAATGTAACACTTGATGGTGACAGTGGTGGAGACAAAAACAACTCTTGATGGTGACAGTGGTGGAGACAAATACAATACTTGATGGTGACAGTGGTGGACACAAATGTAACACTTGATGGTGACAGTGGTGGAGACAAAAACAACACTTGATGGTGACAGTGGTGGAGACAAATACAATACTTGATGGTGACAGTGGTGGAGACAAATACAATAGTTGATGGTGACAGTGGTGGAGACAAAAACAACACTTGATGGTGACAGTGGTGGAGGCTGGGTGGTGATGACGTAAAGGTCACGGGTGACGGCGATGAATAAGATCAAACATTTTAATTGTTTTGTTGTTGTTGAATTTTCTTTAAATACTTTTTTTTACTGTTATTTCAATGATCAATTATAATTTTTGTTATGTATTTTACGCAATTCAAATTATAAAGATTTATTCAAATAAGTAAATGTACAGTGATTTTTAAGTCACTTTTAAATATCTTTAAAATTACCTAATTGACACGGCGACTGTATTAAAGAGAATATTCTGTATAATTTAATTTTGCTGAAATAAGTTAGGACTGTAGTATCAAAAATGGCCTTAGATATGAGATGACTATGTTATCGAGGTGATCGTAATGCTACGTTCGACTGTATATACGATATAAACATAAAACTTATAAACGTATATACAACAATGGTATAGGAGTAATGTACCTGTTGCTTTGACTTGAAATAATATGAATTACTATTTGGAAGCAACACTGACAACATCACATGAATGAAAAGATCGTTACTATGACTATAATGTTGAGACGATGATACGATTTCTTTGGTGGTGATATCGAACATATTTAGCTCTCATGAAAACTGACTAAGGCATGTGACTTAAGTCATGTGATACAAATGTAACGTCCGTCTGAGGAGGGATCGAAATATTCAGAGCACAAAAAACCTCCTTCTGGTGTTAATATATACGAGGCTATGTGTTGATTCTGTCTTTACAATAACGTCACATATGACAATCAGCGGGTGCTATATTCTTCACAAACCATCATAACCTACCTGAGTTTGGCATATTCGCCCCGTGTACCCTTGCACGCAGCGACAGACGCCATCTTGACACGTGGCGCCGTTCAAACATTGCATCGTTTCGCAGACGTTCACGTCGCAGAAGTGGCCAAGGAAACCGGCCCGACAGACACAGTATCCCTTCTCGCAGGTACCGTGGTTTTCGCACGAAATCTCGAGGCACTTGTCTCGCGTGCACTGGTCACCTGTGAACGCTGGTGGACAAAGACACGTTGGGCTTCCGTTGTGAACGTAACAAGTGCCGCCATTGTGACAGGGAGACACACTGGCGTGACAGACGCTGAGAGAGCAGTCAGCGCCAACGAACCCCGCAGTACAAGCGCACTTGTAGCCGGCCACTTGGTCGATGCACGTGCCGCCGTTTTTGCAGGGTAAAGTGGCACAGTCGTCAATGTCCATCTCGCAGTGGACACCTGCACGATAGAAATCAAGAATATGATATTCACATTTTCTGGATGACTGGGTTGTTTAATAAAAAGATTACTACTTATTACAATTTCACATACCTAAAACCACGTGCACGTATAAACATGACTATAATATTGTATTCAAAAATGTCACAGAGTTTAACTGTATGAAAGAAGTACTAAAAAGAAAAAATATATATATATATATATATATATATATATATATATATATATAATATATATACATATATATATTTATATATATATATATATATATATATATATATATATATATATATATATATATATATAGAACACTGAATTTTGTATTGAAGATATTTGAGGTTATGTTGTGTTATTATGTATTCATGCGCGCGCACACACACACACACATACACACACAACATACATACATACATACATACATACATACATACACATACACATACACATACACATACACATACACATACACATACACATACACATACACATACACATACACATACACATACACATACACATACACATACACATACACATACACATACACATACACATACACATACACATACACCGCACCCGCACGCCGCACGCCGCACGCCGCACGCCGCACGCCGCACGCCGCACGCCGCACGCCGCACGCCGCACGCCGCACGCCGCACGCCGCACGCCGCACGCCGCACGCCGCACGCCGCACGCCGCACGCCGCACGCCGCACGCCGCACGCCGCACGCCGCACGCCGCACGCCGCACGCCGCACGCCGCACGCCGCACGCCGCACGCCGCACGCCGCACGCCGCACGCCGCACGCCGCACGCCGCACGCCGCACGCCGCACGCCGCACGCCGCACGCCGCACACCGCACACCGCACACCGCACACCGCACACCGCACACCGCACACCGCACACCGCACACCGCACACCGCACACCGCACACCGCACACCGCACACCGCACACCGCACACCGCACACCGCACACCGCACACCACATTGGTAGCTTGTTGACGAGGTTCAGACAGTTTACATATACCTCGAGACTATAATAACTAGTACGCTACCTGTGAATCCCTTGGGACACATGCACGTGTACCGTCGGTGCCCGTCCACGCAAGTAGCGCCGTTAGTGCACGTGTTGTTAATGCAGTCATCTGAGCGGATGTCACAATTGGTGCCTTCCCATCCTTTAAGACAAACACTATCATATACCTAATGGGCTGGGAGGAACAAGTCAGTAGACATATATATTGCTATATATTTATTTCCACGACCTGTGCGAGAGAATCTAGGAAACATGAGTGTAATTACATAGTTTACGTCATCAAGCACGCTCATCCATTTGTTTCCCCTGCAAAACAGTATGGCGCAACACAGATGTGAAGAAAACAAATTATTTGAAAGGGACCGCGACCTGATTGATGTAATAATGGTGATGAGACTGGTGGCTGATGACAAAGATGAATTACAGAAAGGATTGCAAAAATGGATTATCATCTTCAGAAAACATGACTCATAATTCACCTGAAGAAGACTGAACTCATGTGGATAGGTGACCAGGAGGTTGACTTGCATGTAGTTGTTGATGGAAAGACCTTTAAACATGTGAACGGTTTTGTATATTTGGATGGTACAGTGTGTGAGGACAGTGTGTGAGGACAGTGTGTGAGGATGGGGAGCAGTAAGACACAGAGAGGAGGCTACAAGAAGGAGCGACAGCGTGGGAGAGGGTAGAAGGTATTATGTGAGAGAGGGTAGAAGGTATTATGTGAGAGAGGGTCGAAGGTATTATGTGGGAGAGGGTAGAAGGTATTATGTGGGAGAGGGTAGAAGGTATTAAGTGGGAGAGGGTAGAAGGTATTATGTGAGAGTGGGTAGAAGGTATTATGTGAGAGAGGGTCGAAGGTATTATGTGGGAGAGGGTAGAAGGTATTATGTGGGAGAGGGTAGAAGGTATTATGTGAGAGAGAGTAGAAGGTATTATGTGAGAGAGGGTAGAAGGTATTATGTGGGAGAGGGTAGAAGGTATTATGTGGGAGAGGGTAGAAGGTATTATGTGAGAGAGGGTAGAAGGTATTATGTGAGAGAGGGTAGAAGGTATTATGTGAGAGAGGGTAGAAGGTATTATGTGAGAGAGGGTAGAATGTATTATGTGGGAGAGGGTAGAAGGTATTATGTGAGAGAGGGTAGAAGGTATTATGTGAGAGAGGGTAGAAGGTGTTATGTGAGAGAGGGTAGAAGGTATTATGTGAGAGAGGGTAGAAGGTATTATGTGAGAGAGGGTAGAAGGTATTATGTGGGAGAGGGTAGAAGGTATTATGTGAGAGAGGGTAGAATGTATTATGTGGGAGAGGGTAGAAGGTATTATGTGAGAGAGGGTAGAAGGTATTATGTGAGAGAGGGCAGAAGGTATTATGTGAGAGAGGGTAGAAGGTATTATGTGAGAGAGGGTAGAAGGTATTATGTGGGAGAGGGTAGAAGGTATTATGTGGGAGAGGGTAGAAGGTTTTATGTGAGAGGGGGTAGAATGTATTATGTGAGATAGGGTAGAAGGTATTATGTGAGAGAGGGTAGAAGGTATTATGTGAGAGAGGGAAGAAGGTATTATGTGAGAGAGGGTAGAAGGTATTATGTGAGAGAGGGTAGAAGGTATTATGTGAGAGAGGGTAGAAGGTATTATGTGGGAGAGGGTAGAAGGTATTATGTGAGAGAGGGTAGAAGGTATTATGTGAGAGAGGGTAGAAGGTATTATGTGGGAGATGGTAGAAGGTATTATGTGAGAGAGGGTAGAAGGTATTATGTGGGAGATGGTAGAAGGTATTATGTGAGAGAGGGTAGAAGGTATTATGTGAGAAAAGGGTAAAACGGTATTATGTGAGAGAGGGTAGAAGGTATTATGTGGGAGATGGTAGAAGGTATTATGTGAGAGAGGGTAGAAGGTATTATGTGGGAGAGGGTAGAAGGTATTATGTGAGAGAGGGTAGAAGGTATTATGTGAGAGAGGGTAGAAGGTATTATGTGAGAGAGGGTAGAAGGTATTATGTGAGAGAGGGTAGAAGGTATTATGTGGGAGAGGGTAGAAGGTATTATGTAAGAGAGGGTAGAAGGTATTATATGGGAGAGGGTAGAAGGTATTATGTGAGAGAGGGTAGAAGGTATTATGTGGGAGAGGGTAGAAGGTATTATGTGAGAGAGGGTAGAAGGTATTATGTGGGAGAGAGCGCTGAAGAAATAATGAAAAGGAGGAATATTGGAAGTGTGCGTAACTGTTGGTTGGGTACAATGACACTGAACGAGAAGAAGGAGAAGAAATTATATCTAGCAGAAAACAAGTGGGTCAGGGGAATGTGTAGAGTAAAGCGAGAGGATAGACAAGGTTTGAAGGTTTTGATGGAGTAGATTTGAATGGAAGAAATCTAAATAGGAAAATATTCGGAAGCAGGATGAAATGGACATGGCATGTACACAGAATGGACAATAAAAGACTTTAAACAATGTATGGCTAGTAGAAGAGGCTGGTAGACGAGAAAATATAAGACAGAGGCTGAGAGCGGGGTGACAGTAGATGCTGGTAAACGAGGAAGGACAAGACCGAGGCGGAGAGAGGGTGACAGAACATGCTGGTAAACAAGGAAGGAAAAGACCGAGGCTGAGAGGGGGTGACAGAAGAGGCTGGTAGACGAGGAAGACAAAGACCGAGGCTGAGAGGGTGTGACAGAAGAGGCTGGTAAAAGAGGAAGGAAAAGACCGAGGCTGAGAAGGGGTAACAGAAGATGCCGGTTGACCAGGAAGGAAAAGACCGAGGCTGAGAGGGGGTAACAGAAGAGGCCGGTTGACGAGGAAGGAAAAGACCGAGGCTGAGAGGGGGTAACAGAAGATGCCGGTTGACCAGGAAGGAAAAGACCGAGGCTGAGAGGGGGTAACAGAAGAGGCCGGTTGACGAGGAAGGAAAAGACCGAGGCTGAGAGGGGGTAACAGAAGAGGCGGGTGACGAGGAAGGAATAGACCGAGGCTGAGAGGGGGTAACAGAAGAGGCCGGTGACGAGGAAGGAAAAGACCGAGGCTGAGAGGGGGTAACAGAAGAGGCCGGTTGACGAGGAAGGAAAAGACCGAGGCTGAGAGGGGGTAACAGAAGAGGCCGGTTGACGAGGAAGGAAAAGACCGAGGCTGAGAGGGGGTAACAGAAGAGGCGGGTGACGAGGAAGGAATAGACCGAGGCTGAGAGGGGGTACAGAAGAGGCGGGTGACGAGGAAGGAATAGACCGAGGCTGAGAGGGGGTGACAGAAGAGGCCGGTTGACGAGGAAGGAATAGACCGAGGCTGAGAGGGGGTAAAAGACGAGAAGAAAGACCGAGGCTGAGAGGGGTAGAAGAGCGGTTACGAGGAAGGAAAGACCGAGGCTGAGAGGGGGTAACAGAAGAGGCGGGTGACGAGGAAGGAATAGACCGAGGCTGAGAGGGGGTGACAGAAGAGGCCGGTTGACGAGGAAGGAATAGACCGAGGCTGAGAGGGGGTAACAGAAGAGGCGGGTGACGAGGAAGGAATAGACCGAGGCTGAGAGGGGGTGACAGAAGAGGCCGGTTGACGAGGAAGGAAAAGACCGAGGCTGAGAGGGGGTAACAGAAGAGGCCGGTTGACGAGGAAGGAAAAGACCGAGGCTGAGAGGGGGTGACAGAAGAGGCGGTGACGAGGAAGGAAAAGACCGAGGCTGAGAGGGGGTGACAGAAGAGGCCGGTTGACGAGGAAGGAAAAGACCGAGGCTGAGAGGGGGTGACAGAAGGGGCCCGGGTTTGACGGGGAAAGGGAAAATAGACCGAGGCTGAAAGGGGGTAACAGAAGAGGCCGGTTGACGAGGAAGGAAAAGACCGAGGCTGAGAGGGGGTAACAGAAGAGGCCGGTTGACGAGGAAGGAAAAGACCGAGGCTGAGAGGGGGTAACAGAAGAGGCCGGTTGACGAGGAAGGAAAAGACCGAGGCTGAAGAGGGGGTGACGGAAGAGGGGGGTTTGACGTGGAAGGAAAAGAGACCGAGGCTGAAAGGGGGTGACGGAAGAGGCCGGTTGACGAGGAAGGAAAAGACCGAGGCTGAAAGGGGGTGACGGAAGAGGCCGGTTGACGAGGAAGGAAAAGACCGAGGCTGAGAGGGGGTAACAGAAGAGGCCGGTTGACGAGGAAGGAAAAGACCGAGGCTGAGAGGGGGTAACAGAAGAGGCCGGTTGAAAAGGAAGGAAAAGACCGAGGCTGAGAGGGGGTGAGAGAAGAGGCCGGTTGACGTGGAAGGAAAATACTGAGGCTGAGAGGGGGTGACGGAAGAGGCCGGTTGACGAGGAAGGAAAAGACCGAGGCTGTGAGGGGGTGAGAGAAGAGGCCGGTTGACGAGGAAGGAAAAGACAGAGGCTGAGAGAGGGTAACAGAAGATGCCGGTTGACGGGGAAGGAAAAGACCGAGGCTGAGAGGGGGTAACAGAAGGGGCGGGTTGACGAGGAAGGAAAAGACAGAGGCTGAGAGAGGGTAACAGAAGATGCCGGTTGACGGGGAAGGAAAAGACCGAGGCTGAGAGGGGGTAACAGAAGGGTCCGGTTGACGAGGAAGTAAAAGACCGAGGCTGAGAGGGGGTGACAGATGAGGCCGGTTGACGAGGAAGGAAAAGACCGAGGCTGAGACGGGGTAACAGAAGAGGCCGGTTGACGAGGAAGGAAAAGACCAAGGCTGAGAGGGGGTAACAGAAGAGGCCGGTTGCGATGAAGGAAAAGACCAATGCTGAGAGGGGGTGACGGAAGAGGCCGGTTGACGAGGAAGGAAAAGACCAAGGCTGAGAGGGGGTAACAGAAGAGGCCGGTTGCGATGAAGGAAAAGACCAATGCTGAGAGGGGGTGACGGAAGAGGCCGGTTGACGAGGAAGTAAAAGACCGAGGCTGAGAGGGGGTGACAGATGAGGCCGGTTGACGAGGAAGGAAAAGACCGAGGCTGAGACGGGGTAACAGAAGAGGCCGGTTGACGAGGAAGGAAAAGACCAAGGCTGAGAGGGGGTAACAGAAGAGGCCGGTTGCGATGAAGGAAAAGACCAATGCTGAGAGGGGGTGACGGAAGAGGCCGGTTGACGAGGAAGGAAAAGACCAAGGCTGAGAGGGGGTAACAGAAGAGGCCGGTTGCGATGAAGGAAAAGACCAATGCTGAGAGGGGGTGACGGAAGAGGCCGGTTGACGAGGAAGGAAAAGACCGAGGCTGAGACGGGGTAACAGCAGAGGCCGGTTGAAGAGGAAGGAAAAGACCGAGGCCGAGAGGGGGTGACGGAAGAGGCCGGTTGACGAGGAAGGAAAAGACCGAGGCTGAGAGGGGGTAACGGAAGAGGCCGGTTGACGAGGAAGGAAAAGACCGAGGCTGGGAGGGGATGAGACAAGAGGCCGGTTGACGAGGAAGGAAAACACCGAGGCTGAGAGGGGGTAACAGAAGAGGCCGGTTGACGAGGAAGGAAAACACAGAGGCTGAGAGGGGGTGAGAAAAGAGGCCGGTTGACGAGGAAGGAAAAGACCGAGGCTGAGAGGGGGTGACAGAAGAGGCCGGTTGACGTGGAAGGAAAATACCGAGGCTGAGAGGGGGTGACGGAAGAGGCCGGTTGACGAGGAAGGAAAAGACCGAGGCTGAGAGGGGGTAACAGAAGAGGCCGGTTGACGAGGAAGGAAAAGACCGAGGCTGAGAGGGGGTGACAGAAGAGGCGGGTTGACGAGGAAGGAATAGACCGAGGCTGAAAGGGGGTAACAGAAGAGGCGGGTGACGAGGAAGGAATAGACCGAGGCTGAGAGGGGGTAACAGAAGAGGCCGGTTGACGAGGAAGGAAAAGACCGAGGCTGAGAGGGGGTAACAGAAGAGGCCGGTTGACGAGGAAGGAAAAGACCGAGGCTGAGAGGGGGTGACAGAAGAGGCGGGTGACGAGGAAGGAAAAGACCGAGGCTGAAAGGGGGTAACAGAAGAGGCCGGTTGACGAGGAAGGAAAAGACCGAGGCTGAAAGGGGGTGACAGAAGAGGCGGGTGACGAGGAAGGAATAGACCGAGGCTGAAAGGGGGTAACAGAAGAGGCCGGTTGACGAGGAAGGAAAAGACCGAGGCTGAGAGGGGGTAACAAAAGAGGCCGGTTGACGAGGAAGGAAAAGACCGAGGCTGAAAGGGGGTGACAGAAGAGGCCGGTTGACGAGGAAGGAAAAGACCGAGGCTGAAAGGGGGTGACGGAAGAGGCCGGTTGACGAGGAAGGAAAAGACCGAGGCTGAGAGGGGGTGACGGAAGAGGCCGGTTGACGAGGAAGTAAAAGACCGAGGCTGAGAGGGGGTGACAGATGAGGCCGGTTGACGAGGAAGGAAAAGACCGAGGCTGAGACGGGGTAACAGAAGAGGCCGGTTGACGAGGAAGGAAAAGACCAAGGCTGAGAGGGGGTAACAGAAGAGGCCGGTTGCGATGAAGGAAAAGACCAATGCTGAGAGGGGGTGACGGAAGAGGCCGGTTGACGAGGAAGGAAAAGACCAAGGCTGAGAGGGGGTAACAGAAGAGGCCGGTTGCGATGAAGGAAAAGACCAATGCTGAGAGGGGGTGACGGAAGAGGCCGGTTGACGAGGAAGGAAAAGACCGAGGCTGAGACGGGGTAACAGCAGAGGCCGGTTGAAGAGGAAGGAAAAGACCGAGGCCGAGAGGGGGTGACGGAAGAGGCCGGTTGACGAGGAAGGAAAAGACCGAGGCTGAGAGGGGGTAACGGAAGAGGCCGGTTGACGAGGAAGGAAAAGACCGAGGCTGGGAGGGGATGAGACAAGAGGCCGGTTGACGAGGAAGGAAAAGACCGAGGCTGAGAGGGGGTAACAGAAGAGGCCGGTTGACGAGGAAGGAAAAGACCGAGGCTGAGAGGGGGTGACAGAAGAGGCCGGTTGACGAGGAAGGAAAAGACCGAGGCTGAGACGGGGTAACAGAAGAGGCCGGTTGAAGAGGAAGGAAAAGACCGAGGCTGAGAGGGGGTGACGGAAGAGGCCGGTTGACGAGGAAGGAAAAGACCGAGGCTGAGACGGGGTAACAGAAGAGGCCGGTTGACGAGGAAGGAAAAGACCGAGGCTGAGAGGGGGTGACGGAAGAGGCCGGTTGACGAGGAAGGAAAAGACCGAGGCTGAGAGGGGTAACAGAAGAGGCCGGTTGACGAGGAAGGAAAAGACCGAGGCTGAGAGAGGGTAACAGAAGATGCCGGTTGACGAGGAAGGAAAAGACCGAGGCTGAGAGGGGGTAACAGAAGAGGCGGGTGACGAGGAAGGAATAGACCGAGGCTGAAAGGGGGTAACAGAAGAGGCCGGTTGACGGGGAAGGAAAAGACCGAGGCTGAGAGGGGTGACAGAAGAGGCTGGTTGACGAGGAAGGAAAGACCGAGGCTGAGAGGGGGTGATAGAAGAGGCCGGTTGACGAGGAAGGAAAAGACCGAGGCTGAGAGGGGGTAACAGAAGAGGCCGGTTGACGAGGAAGGAAAAGACCGAGGCTGAGAGGGGGTAACAGAAGAGGCCGGTTGACGAGGAAGGAAAAGACCGAGGCTGAGAGGGGGTAACAGAAGAGGCCGGTTGACGAGGAAGGAAAGACCGAGGCTGAGAGGGGGTAACAGAAGAGGCCGGTTGACGAGGAAGGAAAAGACCGAGGCTGAGAGGGGGTGACAGAAGAGGCGGGTGACGAGGAAGGAATAGACCGAGGCTGAAAGGGGGTAACAGAAGAGGCCGGTTGACGGGGAAGGAAAAGACCGAGGCTGAGAGGGGTGACAGAAGAGGCGGGTGACGAGGAAGGAATAGACCGAGGCTGAAAGGGGGTAACAGAAGAGGCCGGTTGACGGGGAAGGAAAAGACCGAGGCTGAGAGGGGTGACAGAAGAGGCGGGTTGACGAGGAAGGAAAGACCGAGGCTGAGAGGGGGTAACAGAAGAGGCCGGTTGACGAGGAAGGAAAAGACCGAGGCTGAGAGGGGTAACAGAAGAGGCCGGTTGACGAGGAAGGAAAGACCGAGGCTGAAAGGGGGTAACAGAAGAGGCCGGTTGACGAGGAAGGAAAAGACCGAGGCTGAGAGGGGGTACAGAAGAGGCCGGTTGACGAGGAAGGAAAAGACCGAGGCTGAGAGGGGGTAACAGAAGAGGCCGGTGACGAGGAAGGAAAAGACCGAGGCTGAAGGGGGTAACAGAAGAGGCCGGTTGACGGGAAGGAAAAGACCGAGGCTGAGAGGGGTGACAGAAGAGGCCGGTTGACGAGGAAGGAAAGACCGAGGCTGAGAGGGGGTACAGAAGAGGCCGGTTGACGAGGAAGGAAAAGACCGAGGCTGAGAGGGGTAACAGAAGAGGCCGGTTGACGAGGAAGGAAAAGACCGAGGCTGAGAGGGGGTAACAGAAGAGGCCGGTTGACGAGGAAGGAAAAGACCGAGGCTGAAGGGGGTAACAGAAGAGGCCGGTTGACGAGGAAGGAAAAGACCGAGGCTGAGAGGGGTAACAGAAGAGGCCGGTTGACGAGGAAGGAAAAGACCGAGGCTGAGAGGGGGTGACAGAAGAGGCCGGTTGACGAGGAAGGAAAAGACCGAGGCTGAGAGGGGGTAACAGAAGAGGCCGGTTGACGAGGAAGGAAAAGACCGAGGCTGAGAGGGGTGACAGAAGAGGCCGGTTGACGAGGAAGGAAAGACCGAGGCTGAGAGGGGGTGAAGAAGAGGCCGGTTGACGAGGAAGGAAAAGACCGAGGCTGAGAGGGGGTGACAGAAGAGGCCGGTTGACGAGGAAGGAAAAGACCGAGGCTGTGAGGGGGTGAGAGAAGAGGCCGGTTGACGAGGAAGGAATAGACCGAGGCTGAGAGGGGGTGACGGAAGAGGCCGGTTGACGAGGAAGGAAAAACCGAGGCTGAGAAGGGGTAACAGAAGAGGCTGGTAGACGAGGAAGGAAAAGACAGAGGCTGAGAGGGGGTAACAGAAGACGCCGGTTGACGAGGAAGGAAAAGACCGAGGCTGAGAAGGGGTAACAGAAGAGGCTGGTAGACGAGGAAGGAAAAGACCGACGCTGAGAGGGGGTATCAGAAGAGGCTGGTAGACGAGGAAGGAAAAGACCGAGGCTGAGAGGGGGTAACAGAAAAAGGCCGGTTGACGAAGAAGGAAAAGACCCACGCTGAGGGGTGGTAACGGAAGAGGCCGTTTGACGAAGACGGAAAAGACCGAAGCTGATAGGGGTGACAGCTTGAAGCGAGACGTTGCACGGGCTGACATGACCACCCACGACCGGGTGGTGTTTGCAGAAGAGAGGGGTGGATGGAAGGAGTTAACAAAGGAAGCAGAGCAGATGATATGGCCCCACCCAGCAATGGAGTAAGGGAGAGAAGAAGAGGAAGATTGTCTCTAAGTTTGCTATTAATTCAACGTGACATACTGTGGTACGTGTCACTGGGCCAACAGCAACGATCTCGGTAACATCCGCCCTCAACGTTCTATCCGTTTAAAATGCATGCATCGTCCTAATAGCGTGAATTGTTCATGATGCGTACAGCAGGTATCGTGGGCAAAAAATACAAATACGGAGTCACTGGGAGACTCTTGATGACTAACTTAAAATGACGCAATTTTGTGTCGCGATCCACGACTTAAGAACCGCTATGCTACAAGACGGTTGGAAACCGGAATCTTTTCCAGTATTGAGTGACTACGTGGCAGCGCTTGAATAAGTTGTGTTCTTATTTTATAAAATGCCTTTACCCGCCCGACAGACTTTGTCTCCGTGGTCTGGGTCACATGTGTAGTGCTCCTTCGGGCCGTCCGTGGCTTTGCAGAACTTGTCACAGCGACCGGTGTAGTAGTTCACCTCGCAGTACACGCGCACATTCAGCACCAAACTGTAAGTACCAAGAAGGCGAATTCTAACCTCAATTTAGGCATGATTGCACAATTCGACTACATGTCATGCTCTACCTCACGCGTGTTTACGCTTCAGTTCACGTACGTTACACATAAATTACGCTTATACTCACGTACGTTACACGGAAATTACCATGCAACTCACGTACATTACACGAAAATTATGTTTCAAATCAATTACGTTACACGGAAATTACGCTTAAACTCAGGTATGTTACTCGGAAATTACGATTCAACTCACGCGCGTTACATGGAAATTACGCTTCAGCTCACGTACGTTACACATAAATTACGTTTATACTCACGTACGTTACACGGAAATTACGCTTCAACTCACGTATGTTACACGGAAATTACGCTTCAACTCACGTACGTTAAACGTAAATTACGTGTCAACTCACGTACGTTACACGTAAATTACGTTTCAACTGGCGTACGTTACACGGAAATTATGCTTCAATTCGCGTACGTCACACGGAATTTACGATTCAACACGCGTACGTTACACGTAAATTACGCTTCAACTCGCGGATGTAACACGGAAATTATGTTTCAACTCGCGTACGTTACACAGAAATTATGCTTCAACTCGCGTACATTAAACATAAATTACGCTTCAACTCGCGTACGTTACACGGAAATTACG
>JAODUO010000810.1:65000-77500 GCA_025642075.2 Ridgeia piscesae | reverse complement strand
GAACAATACCGTGTTGCTCTTATTAAGACAGCGACAACTATCTGTGAGTAGATGCAAGATGTAAGTATGTATGAAGACATGTCCTCACGTACACAGTAGTGCGTCGGGTCACACCCCGCAGTCCGTCACCCAAATGATGCATTGAAACTCACGGTGGGGCTTTTGGACTCACCCAGTCGACGTTGTGGGCAGGAAGTTAAAAATGCGTATCTTCCGGGAAAACCGAAACGGAGACAACTTTTTTAGTACAGCTACTTCCTATTAATAATCATTAATTACTAATCATAACATAAACAATCACTTATATGCTGACGACACACACATTTATATATCACTTTCACCAACGAGTACACACACATTTATGTCAAGTTTAAATGACTGCCTGACTGACATTTTGTTGTGGATGGAATCAAGTAAATTGAAGCTTAATGCCGATAACACTGATCTAATTAGTATTTGTACAAAACAACAACGACACATGGTGGTCGACTACTTTCCCATTAAGTTACTTGCTAATGCTACGTTACCGACAGACACTGTTCGTATGATAGATGTTGTCTTTGACAGTGATTTCTGCTTTTACCAGTACATTTCAGAGGTATGCAAATCATGTTTCTATCTCATTCGTGATTTCCATCAATCATTTGTCTTTATCAGTTACTAAAACAATACCAGTAGCTCTAATTAATAATCGACTTGACTATCACTTCTAAGCAACATTGCAAAAAATACTTATCTACTTTATCTATACCCCTACTTAAACAGCTGCACTGGCTTCCAGTTGCAACCGAATTAAATTCAAATTGGCTCCTGTTACATACCGTACTCTTTCTGCTCAACAACCGACATACTTAGTTAATCTGCTACATTTTCATGATACTCCTAGGACCCTTAGGTCATACGTTTCCAAACAACTTGTTGTTCCTAAAACTAAGCTCAACATTGGCAAACGTGCTATCTCTGTAGCTGCTTCACCGATCTGGAATCAACTCCATAATACAATTACATCTTCTGAAACTATAGTAACCTTTCGTACAAAATCGAAACCCATTTGTTTGCAATTGTTTTCCAACATAAATGTTCACTGGTTCCATGCTCCGATGACGACCCTCGCCTGTCCCCATTTATGATTACACCAAATGATTTTGTTCGTTGCGCCTCTGAGCGTGAATTTTCAAGGCTATAGAAGTTACAATTTCTTACGTACCATCTCTGATTTGAGTAACACACAACACACACACACACAGTGAGTCATCATTACCATACGCCGGGGATTATGGGACCCTTTCCTCATATTGCATAGAATCGGTTATCAAC
This sequence comes from Ridgeia piscesae, assembly GCA_025642075.2. NCBI lineage: Eukaryota > Metazoa > Annelida > Polychaeta > Sabellida > Siboglinidae > Ridgeia > Ridgeia piscesae. The sequence continues at coordinate 76,183 of JAODUO010000810.1, read as the reverse complement.
CACGATCATGCCCGCAAGCATGTTGCGATCAAACGCAGAACGTAGGCGTTATGTAAACCCATCGAGAAACGATCTGCGTCTTATTGGAAACAACTCAAACCGGGGTAACTTGGCGTGGGACGCCAGCCGACGGTGATAAGCACCGGTATTCTGGTGTGTGGTTTTAGTCATCGCTACTTGAAACACTGCCATTGTTTCCTTTCATGTTGGTCGTCCATGCATGGCATGCTGACGGCGTCATAAAGGCGGTGTCCGGAGTTGTCAGTTCAATTGCACAGAACTTGCTTTCACTCGATTCAATCGCAGATTTCAGCAAGTATATGTTTAACTCGAATGCCGACATATGCCTGTGCTATCGTTTCCCTGTTCCTCGTTCCATCAACAACAAAACAAACACGTTTCTTTACAATACAATTCCATTATGTCAACACCTGCAATAGACAAAATAATGCAAGCAGCGAACCCAACGTGCACATGATAAAATAAAACATACTGACTGGTGAAAACACACCAGAAATGGAATATTGCCACTCAAGAAGACCGAGGTCAACTCCATTTACGGCGTTTCAAAACACGCGATTTTTTCCCTTTTCATGTTGGTGCCCTGTGGTTTGGAAGAAATCATAAAGGGGTTTCCGGAGTTGTAGTTAATTTGCACTGCCCCAAACTCAAATTAACCCGCAGACGAATTTTGTTTAACTCAATGTCAGACCCTGTGCCCTGTCACTTTCCCTTTTCCTCCCTGTAAACAACCAAAAAACACCCGTTTCTTTCTACTTCCATTATGTAACAGTTTGCATAGACAAAAAATGAAGTTGGCCCAACGGACATGATAAAAAAAAACCCACCCCCTGCCCCTTGAAAACACAAAAAAGGGAAATATTCCCCTCATTTATACCGGGGTCCCCCATTTGGTGTTTTTAAAACACGAAAAATGTTTCTTAAACGCTCTATAGCGAGTGGTTTGATAAATAAGAAACAGTGGGTTGTATTATTTCCGAACGTTCCAGACGATTGCTTGTGCAACCGTGATTAGCCCTTCTGCACCCGCCTCTGTGGGGACCCTGACAGTGTCATCTGTCCATCCCTGTTGTTTTCCCGGGTGATTAGCCTTTTCTGCACCCGGTTCTGTGGCTGATTTGGCAACGGACTCGTTTAAAAGCCACCCGCCCTTCAGCACGTGATATTTGCTCATTTTGTCCATTGTGTTTCTTTTAAAGATACTTCTTCTGCAGCCGTTCTGTGGGGACGTGGGCATTGTCATTCGTTGTGTTCCGTGATTAGCTCTTCTTCTGCACCCGCCGTTCTGTGGGGACGTGCAGTGCTCATCTGTCCAGTCTCGTTGTGTTCCGTGATTAGCTCTTCTTCTGCACCCGCCGTTCTGTGGGGACGTGGCAGTGCTCATCTGTCCAGTCTCGTTGTGTTCCGTGATTAGCTCTTCTTCTGCACCCGCCGTTCTGTGGGGACGTGGCAGTGCTCATCTGTCCAGTCTCGTTGTGTTCCGTGATTAGCTCTCCTTCTGCACCCGCCGTTCTGTGGGGACGTGACAGTGCTCATCTGTCCAGTCTCGTTGTGTTCCGTGATTAGCTCTCCTTCTGCACCCGCCGTTCTGTGGGGACGTGACAGTGCTCATCTGTCCAGTCTCGTTGTGTTCCGTGATTAGCTCTCCTTCTGCACCCGCCGTTCTGTGGGGACGTGACAGTGCTCATCTGTCCAGTCTCGTTGTGTTCCGTGATTAGCTCTCCTTCTGCACCCGCCGTTCTGTGGGGACGTGACAGTGCTCATCTGTCCAGTCTCGTTGTGTTCCGTGATTAGCTCTCCTTCTGCACCCGCCGTTCTGTGGGGACGTGACAGTGCTCATCTGTCCAGTCTCGTTGTGTTCCGTGATTAGCTCTCCTTCTGCACCCGCCGTTCTGTGGGGACGTGACAGTGCTCATCTGTCCAGTCTCGTTGTGTTCCGTGATTAGCTCTCCTTCTGCACCCGCCGTTCTGTGGGGACGTGACAGTGCTCATCTGTCCAGTCTCGTTGTGTTCCGTGATTAGCTCTCCTTCTGCACCCGCCGTTCTGTGGGGACGTGACAGTGCTCATCTGTCCAGTCTCGTTGTGTTCCGTGATTAGCTCTCCTTCTGCACCCGCCGTTCTGTGGGGACGTGACAGTGCTCATCTGTCCAGTCTCGTTGTGTTCCGTGATTAGCTCTCCTTCTGCACCCGCCGTTCTGTGGGGACGTGACAGTGCTCATCTGTCCAGTCTCGTTGTGTTCCGTGATTAGCTCTCCTTCTGCACCCGCCGTTCTGTGGGGACGTGACAGTGCTCATCTGTCCAGTCTCGTTGTGTTCCGTGATTAGCTCTCCTTCTGCACCCGCCGTTCTGTGGGGACGTGACAGTGCTCATCTGTCCAGTCTCGTTGTGTTCCGTGATTAGCTCTCCTTCTGCACCCGCCGTTCTGTGGGGACGTGACAGTGCTCATCTGTCCAGTCTCGTTGTGTTCCGTGATTAGCTCTCCTTCTGCACCCGCCGTTCTGTGGGGACGTGACAGTGTTCATCTGTCCAGTCTCGTTGTGTTCCGTGATTAGCTCTTCTTCTGCACCCGCCGTTCTGTGGGGACGTGACAGTGCTCATCTGTCCAGTCTCGTTGTGTTCCGTGATTAGCTCTCCTTCTGCACCCGCCGTTCTGTGGGGACGTGACAGTGTTCATCTGTCCAGTCTCGTTGTGTTCCGTGATTAGCTCTCCTTCTGCACCCGCCGTTCTGTGGGGACGTGACAGTGCTCATCTGTCCAGTCTCGTTGTGTTCCGTGATTAGCTCTCCTTCTGCACCCGCCGTTCTGTGGGGACGTGACAGTGCTCATCTGTCCAGTCTCGTTGTGTTCCGTGATTAGCTCTCCTTCTGCACCCGCCGTTCTGTGGGGACGTGACAGTGCTCATCTGTCCAGTCTCGTTGTGTTCCGTGATTAGCTCTTCTTCTGCACCCGCCGTTCTGTGGGGACGTGACAGTGTTCATCTGTCCAGTCTCGTTGTGTTCCGTGATTAGCTCTCCTTCTGCACCCGCCGTTCTGTGGGGACGTGACAGTGCTCATCTGTCCAGTCTCGTTGTGTTCCGTGATTAGCTCTCCTTCTGCACCCGCCGTTCTGTGGGGACGTGACAGTGTTCATCTGTCCAGTCTCGTTGTGTTCCGTGATTAGCTCTCCTTCTGCACCCGCCGTTCTGTGGGGACGTGCAGTGCTCATCTGTCCAGTCTCGTTGTGTTCCGTGATTAGCTCTCCTTCTGCACCCGCCGTTCTGTGGGGACGTGACAGTGCTCATCTGTCCAGTCTCGTTGTGTTCCGTGATTAGCTCTCCTTCTGCACCCGCCGTTCTGTGGGGACGTGACAGTGTTCATCTGTCCAGTCTCGTTGTGTTCCGTGATTAGCTCTCCTTCTGCACCCGCCGTTCTGTGGGGACGTGACAGTGTTCATCTGTCCAGTCTCGTTGTGTTCCGTGATTAGCTCTCCTTCTGCACCCGCCGTTCTGTGGGGACGTGACAGTGTTCATCTGTCCAGTCTCGTTGTGTTCCGTGATTAGCTCTCCTTCTGCACCCGCCGTTCTGTGGGGACGTGACAGTGTTCATCTGTCCAGTCTCGTTGTGTTCCGTGATTAGCTCTCCTTCTGCACCCGCCGTTCTGTGGGGACGTGACAGTGCTCATCTGTCCAGTCTCGTTGTGTTCCGTGATTAGCTCTCCTTCTGCACCCGCCGTTCTGTGGGGACGTGACAGTGCTCATCTGTCCAGTCTCGTTGTGTTCCGTGATTAGCTCTCCTTCTGCACCCGCCGTTCTGTGGGGACGTGACAGTGCTCATCTGTCCAGTCTCGTTGTGTTCCGTGATTAGCTCTCCTTCTGCACCCGCCGTTCTGTGGGGACGTGACAGTGCTCATCTGTCCAGTCTCGTTGTGTTCCGTGATTAGCTCTCCTTCTGCACCCGCCGTTCTGTGGGGACGTGACAGTGCTCATCTGTCCAGTCTCGTTGTGTTCCGTGATTAGCTCTCTTCTGCACCCGCCGTTCTGTGGGGACGTGACAGTGCTCATCTGTCCAGTCTCGTTGTGTTCCGTGATTAGCTCTCCTTCTGCACCCGCCGTTCTGTGGGGACGTGACAGTGTTCATCTGTCCAGTCTCGTTGTGTTCCGTGATTAGCTCTTCTTCTGCACCCGCCGTTCTGTGGGGACGTGACAGTGCTCATCTGTCCAGTCTCGTTGTGTTCCGTGATTAGCTCTTCTTCTGCACCCGCCGTTCTGTGGGGACGTGACAGTGCTCATCTGTCCAGTCTCGTTGTGTTCCGTGATTAGCTCTCCTTCTGCACCCGCCGTTCTGTGGGGACGTGACAGTGCTCATCTGTCCAGTCTCGTTGTGTTCCGTGATTAGCTCTCCTTCTGCACCCGCCGTTCCTTGGGGACGTGACAGTGTTCATCTGTCCAGTCTCGTTGTGTTCCGTGATTAGCTCTCCTTCTGCACCCGCCGTTCTGTGGGGACGTGACAGTGTTCATCTGTCCAGTCTCGTTGTGTTCCGTGATTAGCTCTCCTTCTGCACCCGCCGTTCTGTGGGGACGTGACAGTGCTCATCTGTCCAGTCTCGTTGTGTTCCGTGATTAGCTCTCCTTCTGCACCCGCCGTTCTGTGGGGACGTGACAGTGTTCATCTGTCCAGTCTCGTTCGCGCAGATTTATTCAGGCTTCGGAACATTTACCGAACCTGCATCAATAGAAACTGACACGACCGAGTGAGAGGAGCAACACAAGCACGAGACGGACCCAACACATGAATACAACAGTTAGAGAGCCACTTGCATCCGATAGACCAAGACACAAATGATTCGAAAGGAGGGATTAAGAACTATTCCACATATTCGATGACATCGAAGGTGACACGTACTAAAGAAAGCTGCGTGTTACGCTGACGGAGGACTCTACATGGTAAAATCATTGAACATGTCTTGAAGAATTTCTTCGAAAAGGAACTCTCCTGAAGAACGTTTTGTAATTATATAACTACTGACATTTTCAAGAAGCCGTGCTTGCAGTGGATATGTTTCATAGTGATGTGTTTGCTTCGTGTGTGGTTGAACATGTCTCAGACGACCATTGCCGTTACATCAACATCAAATACTGTTTACTTTCGTGCCAGAAAGTAACGACTGTGGTTTCCCATTGAGACATTCCTCGCCTGTGACGTTGTCGTGTTCGTATGAGACCTCATCAGTATGCTGTCACCCAGGTATACATTGCTATACAATGTGTGACATTGCCCAAATAGGCTTTGCTTTCACTTTACAATAATCGTATCTTTAAATGACGTGTTTCGTAACAATACCTTTTCAAAGTATGTTCAAGTATAACCTGTTTTGTTGGTAAACTTTAGTAACAAATGTCACGTCATGTTACATGTTTGATACCAGCCGCGAAGACACAACTTTCTCGCTCGTTTGACAGTGGGTGAACATGGTGTCGTAGAGTTGAGCTCATCGTGACGTACACAGGCACCATGCTTTTGTTTTCTATGACATCATCGGACTGGCCAGTTAACTGGTGTCCCGTGTATGCTTTACTGCTACCAGTACAGTTCTGTGTTATATCATCGTAGCCAATATCGATGCATATAAGTAAACTTTATCTACACATCTTCTTTGAAATCAAGTTAAATTGTTCCGATTCTCTGTAACAATCACTCAACCAAATTAACCAGAATAAAAGTGACATGCATCACTGGAAAACGAAATTTCGTTTTCAAACTAAATCGTGAGGTAATGACCGACTTACCACCCTTTCAATTCAGCAAGAACGTGGTGGTGTGCTACGTGTCACACGTCTAAGCCAGCGCCGTTGTGGCGTTGTCTTCAGAGCACACAGTGACCAGGCGACACTGTGTGTGTTGCGCGCGTGTGTTGTGCGTGTGTATTGTGCGCGCCTGCAGTTTACACTAACCGCAGCGCCTTAACAAATAAATGAGGCCACTGACAACTGACTCCCTATAGAACACACACACTGACGACTGACTCCCTATACAACACACACACTGACGACTGACTCCCTATACAACACACACACTGACGGCTGACTCCCTATACAACACACACACTGACGGCTGACTTCCTATACAACACACACACTGACGACTGACTCCCTATACAACACACACACTGACGGCTGACTTCCTATACAACACACACACTGACGGCTGACTCCCTATACAACACACACACTGACGACTGACTCCCTATACAACACACACACTGACGACTGAATCCCTATACAACACACACACTGACGACTGACTCCCTATACAACACACACACTGACAACTGACTCCCTATACAACACACAAACTGACGGCTGACTCCCTATACAACACAAACACTGACGGCTGACTCCCTATACAACACACACACACTGATGGCTGACTACCTATACAAAACACACACTCACACACACACACACACACACACACACACACACACACACACACACACACACACACACACACACACACACACACACACACCACTGACGGCTGACTCCCTATACAACACACACACTGACAACTGACTCCCTATACAACACACACACTGACGGCTGACTGCCTATACAACACACACACACACACTGACGACTGACTCCCTATAAAACACACACACTGACGACTGACTCCCTATACAACACACACACAGACGGCTGATTCCCTATACAACACACACACTGACGACTGACTCCCTATACAACACACACACTGACGACTGACTCCCTATACAACACACACACTGACGGCTGATTCCCTATACAACACACACACTGACGACTGACTCCCTATACAACACACACACTGACGGCTGATTCCATATACAACACACACACAGACGTCTGATTCCCTATACAACACACACACTGACGACTGACTCCCCATACAACACACACACTGACGACTGACTCCCTATACAACACACACGCTGAAGGCTGACTCCCTATACAACACACACACACTGACAACTGACTCCCTATACAACACACACACACACACACACACACACACACACACACACACACACACACACACACACACACACACACACACACACACACACACACACACACACACACACACAACACACACACACACACACACAACACACACACACACACACACACACACACACACACACACACACACACACACACACACACACAACACACACACACACACACACACACACACACACACACACACACACACACAGTGAGTCATCATTACCATACGCCGGGGATTATGGGACCCTTTCCTCATATTGCATAGAATCGGTTATCAACCACGATCATGCCCGCAAGCATGTTGCGATCAAACGCAGAACGTAGGCGTTATGTAAACCCATCGAGAAACGATCTGCGTCTTATTGGAAACAACTCAAACCGGCGTAACTTGGCGTGGGACGCCAGCCGACGGTGATAAGCACCGGTATTCTGGTGTGTGGTTTTAGTCATCGCTACTTGAAACACTGCCATTGTTTCCTTTCATGTTGGTCGTCCATGCATGGCATGCTGACGGCGTCATAAAGGCGGTGTCCGGAGTTGTCAGTTCAATTGCACAGAACTTGCTTTCACTCGATTCAATCGCAGATTTCAGCAAGTATATGTTTAACTCGAATGCCGACATATGCCTGTGCTATCGTTTCCCTGTTCCTCGTTCCATCAACAACAAAACAAACACGTTTCTTTACAATACAATTCCATTATGTCAACACCTGCAATAGACAAAATAATGCAAGCAGCGAACCCAACGTGCACATGATAAAATAAAACATACTGACTGGTGAAAACACACCAGAAATGGAATATTGCCACTCAAGAAGACCGAGGTCAACTCCATTTACGGCGTTTCAAAACACGCGATATTTCGTTCACTGCTCTTTGTCTGTGTGTTTGGAAGAAATAAGAAACAGTCGGCTTGTACTTAGTGTCTGCGCCAACTAGAATATCCCAGACGAGTGCTTAACGTGCAACCTGTCAGACCCTGTCACACCCTGTCACACCCTGTCACACCCTGTCACACCCTGTCACACCCTGTCTCTGTTCGGGGCTTCCCTTTCTGCTACTAGGTTGGTGGCTATGAGTTGGCAACGGACACGATAATAAAGCCACCACCGACACCTTCAAGCTACTAAGAATGGATAGTTGCTGCATTTATCTTGTCACATTTGGTGTTTTTATTAAGAAAACAAATGTATTCTTCAGACGAATATAGCGAGCAGGGATTGTCATATAATAACAAGATTGTGTATAACTCCGAAGCGTTGAGGTGATTGCTTGTGTTCCGTGATTAGCTCTTCTTCTGCACCCGCCGTTCTGTGGGGACGTGGCAGTGCTCATCTGTCCAGTCTCGTTGTGTTCCGTGATTAGCTCTTCTTCTGCACCCGCCGTTCTGTGGGGACGTGGCAGTGCTCATCTGTCCAGTCTCGTTGTGTTCCGTGATTAGCTCTTCTTCTGCACCCGCCGTTCTGTGGGGACGTGACAGTGCTCATATGTCCAGTCTCGTTGTGTTCCGTGATTAGCTCTTCTTCTGCACCCGCCGTTCTGTGGGGACGTGGCAGTGCTCATCTGTCCAGTCTCGTTGTGTTCCGTGATTAGCTCTTCTTCTGCACCCGCCGTTCTGTGGGGACGTGACAGTGCTCATCTGTCCAGTCTCGTTGTGTTCCGTGATTAGCTCTTCTTCTGCACCCGCCGTTCTGTGGGGACGTGACAGTGCTCATATGTCCAGTCTCGTTGTGTTCCGTGATTAGCTCTCCTTCTGCACCCGCCGTTCCTTGGGGACGTGACAGTGTTCATCTGTCCAGTCTCGTTGTGTTCCGTGATTAGCTCTCCTTCTGCACCCGCCGTTCTGTGGGGACGTGACAGTGTTCATCTGTCCAGTCTCGTTGTGTTCCGTGATTAGCTCTCCTTCTGCACCCGCCGTTCTGTGGGGACGTGACAGTGCTCATCTGTCCAGTCTCGTTGTGTTCCGTGATTAGCTCTCCTTCTGCACCCGCCGTTCTGTGGGGACGTGACAGTGTTCATCTGTCCAGTCTCGTTCGCGCAGATTTATTCAGGCTTCGGAACATTTACCGAACCTGCATCAATAGAAACTGACACGACCGAGTGAGAGGAGCAACACAAGCACGAGACGGACCCAACACATGAATACAACAGTTAGAGAGCCACTTGCATCCGATAGACCAAGACACAAATGATTCGAAAGGAGGGATTAAGAACTATTCCACATATTCGATGACATCGAAGGTGACACGTACTAAAGAAAGCTGCGTGTTACGCTGACGGAGGACTCTACATGGAAAACATCATTGAACATGTCTTGAAGAATTTCTTCGAAAAGGAACTCTCCTGAAGAACGTTTTGTAATTATATAACTACTGACATTTTCAAGAAGCCGTGCTTGCAGTGGATATGTTTCATAGTGATGTGTTTGCTTCGTGTGTGGTTGAACATGTCTCAGACGACCATTGCCGTTACATCAACATCAAATACTGTTTACTTTCGTGCCAGAAAGTAACGACTGTGGTTTCCCATTGAGACATTCCTCGCCTGTGACGTTGTCGTGTTCGTATGAGACCTCATCAGTATGCTGTCACCCAGGTATACATTGCTATACAATGTGTGACATTGCCCAAATAGGCTTTGCTTTCACTTTACAATAATCGTATCTTTAAATGACGTGTTTCGTAACAATACCTTTTCAAAGTATGTTCAAGTATAACCTGTTTTGTTGGTAAACTTTAGTAACAAATGTCACGTCATGTTACATGTTTGATACCAGCCGCGAAGACACAACTTTCTCGCTCGTTTGACAGTGGGTGAACATGGTGTCGTAGAGTTGAGCTCATCGTGACGTACACAGGCACCATGCTTTTGTTTTCTATGACATCATCGGACTGGCCAGTTAACTGGTGTCCCGTGTATGCTTTACTGCTACCAGTACAGTTCTGTGTTATATCATCGTAGCCAATATCGATGCATATAAGTAAACTTTATCTACACATCTTCTTTGAAATCAAGTTAAATTGTTCCGATTCTCTGTAACAATCACTCAACCAAATTAACCAGAATAAAAGTGACATGCATCACTGGAAAACGAAATTTCGTTTTCAAACTAAATCGTGAGGTAATGACCGACTTACCACCCTTTCAATTCAGCAAGAACGTGGTGGTGTGCTACGTGTCACACGTCTAAGCCAGCGCCGTTGTGGCGTTGTCTTCAGAGCACACAGTGACCAGGCGACACTGTGTGTGTTGCGCGCGTGTGTTGTGCGTGTGTATTGTGCGCGCCTGCAGTTTACACTAACCGCAGCGCCTTAACAAATAAATGAGGCCACTGACAACTGACTCCCTATAGAACACACACACTGACGACTGACTCCCTATACAACACACACACTGACGACTGACTCCCTATACAACACACACACTGACGGCTGACTCCCTATACAACACACACACTGACGGCTGACTTCCTATACAACACACACACTGACGACTGACTCCCTATACAACACACACACTGACGGCTGACTTCCTATACAACACACACACTGACGGCTGACTCCCTATACAACACACACACTGACGACTGACTCCCTATACAACACACACACTGACGACTGAATCCCTATACAACACACACACTGACAACTGACTCCCTATACAACACACACACTGACAACTGACTCCCTATACAACACACAAACTGACGGCTGACTCCCTATACAACACAAACACTGACGGCTGACTCCCTATACAACACACACACACTGATGGCTGACTACCTATACAACACACACACACTCACACACACACACACACACACACACACACACACACACACACACACACACACACACACACACACACACCACTGACACCCCTATACAACACACACACACTGACGGCTGACTCCCTATACAACACATACACTGACGACTGACTCCCTATACAACACACACACACACACACACACACACACACACACACACACACACACACACACACACACACACACACACACACACACACACACACACACACACACACAACACACTGACAACTGACTCCCTATACAACACACACACTGAGGGCTGACTGCCTATACAACACACACACACACACACACTGACGA
>JAODUO010000810.1:0-60000 GCA_025642075.2 Ridgeia piscesae | reverse complement strand
GGTGGTTCAGACACATGGTACACCGTGATGACAGACAGGGGTGGTTCAGACACATGGTACACTCTGATGACAGACAGGGGTGGTTCAGACACATAGTACACTCTGATGACAGACAGGGGTGGTTCAGACACATAGTACACTCTGATGACAGACAGGGGCGGTTCAGACACATAGTACACTCTGATGACAGACAGGGACGGTTCAGACACATAGTACACTCTGATGACAGACGGGTGGTTCAGATACATGGTACACTCTGATGACAGACAGGGACGGTTCAGACACATAGTACACTCTGATGACAGACGGGTGGTTCATACACATGGTACACCCTGACAACAAACAGGGGTGGTTCAGGCACATGGTACACCCTGACGACAGACATGGATGGTTCAGACACATGGTACACCCTGACGACCGACAGGGGTGTTTCAGACACATAGTACACTCTGATGACAGACAGGGGTGGTTCAGACACATGGTACACTCTGATGACAGACAGGGGTGGTTCAGACACATAGTACACTCGGGGAAGGGGGAAAAAGGACAGGGGGGTGGTTGCACATGGTACACTCTGATGACAGACAGGGGTGGTTCAGACACATGGTACACCGTGATGACAGACAGGGGTGGTTCAGACACATGGTACACCGTGATGACAGACAGGGGTGGTTCAGACACATGGTACACCTGATGACAGACAGGGGTGGTTCAGACACATAGTACACTCTGATGACAGACAGGGGTGGTTCAGACACATGGTACACTCTGATGACAGACAGGGGTGGTTCAGACACATGGTACACCGTGATGACAGACGGGGTGGTTCAGACACATGGTACACTCTGATGACAGACGGGGTGGTTCAGACACATGGTACACTCTGATGACAGACAGGGGTGGTTCAGACACATGGTACACTCTGATGACAGACAGGGGTGGTTCAGACACATAGTACACTCTGATGACAGACAGGGGTGGTTCAGACACATGGTACACTCTGATGACAGACAGGGGTGGTTCAGACACATGGTACACCGTGATGACAGACATGGGTGGTTCAGACACATGGTACACCGTGATGACAGACAGGGGTGGTTCAGACACATGGTACACCGTGATGACAGACAGGGGTGGTTCAGACACATGGTACACTCTGATGACAGAATGGGGGGTTAAGACACATAGTACACTCTGATGACAGACAGGGGTGGTTCAGACACATAGTACACCGTGATGACAGACATGGGTGGTTCAGACACATAGTACACCGTGATGACAGACATGGGTGGTTCAGACACATAGTACACCGTGATGACAGACAGGGGTGGTTCAGACACATAGTACACCGTGATGACAGACATGGGTGGTTCAGACACATAGTACACCGTGATGACAGACAGGGGTGGTTCAGACACATAGTACACCGTGATGACAGACAAGGGTGGTTCAGACACATAGTAACCGTGATGACAGACATGGGTGGTTCAGACACATAGTACACCGTGATGACAGACAAGGGTGGTTCAGACACATAGTACACCGTGATGACAGAAAAGGGTGGTTCAGACACATAGTACACCGTGATGACAGACATGGGTGGTTCAGACACATAGTACACCTGATGACAGAAAAGGGGTGGTTCAGACACATAGTACACCGTGATGACAGACAGGGGTGGTTCAGACACATAGTACACCGTGATGACAGAAAAGGGTGGTTCAGACACATAGTACACCGTGATGACAGACAAGGGTGGTTCAGACACATAGTACACCGTGATGACAGACATGGGTGGTTCAGACACATAGTACACCGTGATGACAGACAAGGGTGGTTCAGACACATAGTACACCGTGATGACAGACAAGGGTGGTTCAGACACATAGTACACCGTGATGACAGACAAGGGTGGTTCAGACACATAGTACACCGTGATGACAGACAAGGGTGGTTCAGACACATAGTACACCGTGATGACAGACAAGGGTGGTTCAGACACATAGTACACCGTGATGACAGACAAGGGTGGTTCAGACACATAGTACACCGTGATGACAGAAAAGGGGTGGTTCAGACACATAGTACACCGTGATGACAGACAAGGGTGGTTCAGACACATAGTACACCGTGATGACAGACAAGGGTGGTTCAGACACATAGTACACCGTGATGACAGACATGGGTGGTTCAGACACATGGTACACCGTGATGACAGACAGGGGTGGTTAAGACACATAGTACACCGTGATGACAGACATGGGTGGTTCAGACACATAGTACACCGTGATGACAGACATGGGTGGTTCAGACACATAGTACACCGTGATGACAGACAGGGGTGGTTCAGACACATGGTACACCGTGATGACAGACATGGGTGGTTCAGACACATAGTACACCGTGATGACAGACAAGGGTGGTTCAGACACATAGTACACCGTGATGACAGACAGGGGTGGTTCAGACACATGGTACACCGTGATGACAGACAGGGGTGGTTCAGACACATGGTACACCGTGATGACAGACAAGGGTGGTTCAGACACATAGTACACCGTGATGACAGACAGGGGTGGTTCAGACACATAGTACACCGTGATGACAGACAGGGGTGGTTCAGACACATGGTACACCGTGATGACAGACATGGGTGGTTCAGACACATAGTACACCGTGATGACAGACAAGGGTGGTTCAGACACATAGTACACCGTGATGACAGACAGGGGTGGTTCAGACACATGGTACACCGTGATGACAGACATGGGTGGTTCAGACACATGGTACACCGTGATGACAGACAGGGGTGGTTCAGACACATAGTACACCGTGATGACAGACATGGGTGGTTCAGACACATGGTACACCGTGATGACAGACAGGGGTGGTTCAGACACATGGTACACCGTGATGACAGACATGGGTGGTTCAGACACATAGTACACCGTGATGACAGACAGGGGTGGTTCAGACACATAGTACACCGTGATGACAGACATGGGTGGTTCAGACACATGGTACACCGTGATGACAGACAGGGGTGGTTCAGACACATGGTACACCGTGATGACAGACATGGGTGGTTCAGACACATAGTACACCGTGATGACAGACAGGGGTGGTTCAGACACATAGTACACCGTGATGACAGACAAGGGTGGTTCAGACACATAGTACACCGTGATGACAGACATGGGTGGTTCAGACACATAGTACACCGTGATGACAGACAAGGGTGGTTCAGACACATAGTACACCGTGATGACAGACAAGGGTGGTTCAGACACATAGTACACCGTGATGACAGACATGGGTGGTTCAGACACATAGTACACCGTGATGACAGACAAGGGTGGTTCAGACACATAGTACACCGTGATGACAGACATGGGTGGTTCAGACACATAGTACACCGTGATGACAGACATGGGTGGTTCAGACACATAGTACACCGTGATGACAGACAGGGGTGGTTCAGACACATGGTACACCGTGATGACAGACATGGGTGGTTCAGACACATAGTACACCGTGATGACAGACATGGGTGGTTCAGACACATAGTACACCGTGATGACAGACAAGGGTGGTTCAGACACATAGTACACCGTGATGACAGACATGGGTGGTTCAGACACATAGTACACCGTGATGACAGACATGGGTGGTTCAGACACATGGTACACCGTGATGACAGACAGGGGTGGTTAAGACACATAGTACACCGTGATGACAGACATGGGTGGTTAAGACACATAGTACACCGTGATGACAGACATGGGTGGTTAAGACACATAGTACACCGTGATGACAGACATGGGTGGTTCAGACACATAGTACACCGTGATGACAGACATGGGTGGTTCAGACACATAGTACACCGTGATGACAGACATGGGTGGTTCAGACACATAGTATACCAGAAAAATGGGTGGTTCAGACACATAGTACACCGTGATGACAGACATGGGTGGTTCAGACACATAGTACACCGTGATGACAGACAAGGGTGGTTCAGACACATAGTACACCGTGATGACAGACATGGGTGGTTCAGACACATAGTACACCGTGATGACAGACATGGGTGGTTCAGACACATAGTACACCGTGATGACAGACATGGGTGGTTCAGACACATAGTATACCGTGATGACAGACATGGGTGGTTCAGACACATGGTACACCGTGATGACAGACATGGGTGGTTCAGACACATAGTATACCGTGATGACAGACATGGGTGGTTCAGACACATGGTACACCGTGATGACAGACATGGGTGGTTCAGACACATGGTACACCGTGATGACAGACATGGGTGGTTCAGACACATAGTACACCGTGATGACAGACAGGGGTGGTTCAGACACATAGTACACCGTGATGACAGACATGGGTGGTTCAGACACATAGTATACCGTGATGACAGACAAGGGTGGTTCAGACACATAGTACACCGTGATGACAGACAGGGGTGGTTCAGACACATAGTACACCGTGATGACAGACAAGGGTGGTTCAGACACATCGTATACCGTGATGACAGACATGGGTGGTTCAGACACATGGTACACCGTGATGACAGACATGGGTGGTTCAGACACATAGTACACCGTGATGACAGACATGGGTGGTTCAGACACATAGTATACCGTGATGACAGACATGGGTGGTTCAGACACATGGTACACCGTGATGACAGACATGGGTGGTTCAGACACATAGTATACCGTGATGACAGACATGGGTGGTTCAGACACATGGTACACCGTGATGACAGACATGGGTGGTTCAGACACATAGTACACCGTGATGACAGACATGGGTGGTTCAGACACATAGTACACCGTGATGACAGACAGGGGTGGTTCAGACACATAGTACACCGTGATGACAGACATGGGTGGTTCAGACACATAGTACACCGTGATGACAGACAAGGGTGGTTCAGACACATAGTACACCGTGATGACAGACATGGGTGGTTCAGACACATAGTACACCGTGATGACAGACATGGGTGGTTCAGACACATCGTATACCGTGATGACAGACATGGGTGGTTCAGACACATGGTACACCGTGATGACAGACATGGGTGGTTCAGACACATGGTACACCGTGATGACAGACATGGGTGGTTCAGACACATAGTACACCGTGAAAGACATGGGTGGTTCAGACACATAGTACACCGTGATGACAGACATGGGTGGTTCAGACACATAGTACACCGTGATGACAGACAAGGGTGGTTCAGACACATAGTACACCGTGATGACAGACATGGGTGGTTCAGACACATAGTACACCGTGATGACAGACATGGGTGGTTCAGACACATAGTACACCGTGATGACAGACATGGGTGGTTCAGACACATAGTACACCGTGATGACAGACAAGGGTGGTTCAGACACATAGTACACCGTGATGACAGACAAGGGTGGTTCAGACACATAGTACACCGTGATGACAGACAAGGGTGGTTCAGACACATAGTACACCGTGATGACAGACAAGGGTGGTTCAGACACATAGTAACCGTGATGACAGAAAAGGGTGGTTCAGACACATAGTACACCGTGATGACAGACAAGGGTGGTTCAGACACATAGTACACCGTGATGACAGACAAGGGTGGTTCAGACACATAGTACACCGTGATGACAGAAAAGGGTGGTTCAGACACATAGTACACCGTGATGACAGACAAGGGTGGTTCAGACACATAGTACACCGTGATGACAGACAAGGGTGGTTCAGACACATAGTACACCGTGATGACAGACAAGGGTGGTTCAGACACATAGTACACCGTGATGACAGACAAGGGTGGTTCAGACACATAGTACACCGTGATGACAGACAAGGGTGGTTCAGACACATAGTACACCGTGATGACAGACAAGGGTGGTTCAGACACATAGTACACCGTGATGACAGACAAGGGTGGTTCAGACACATAGTACACCGTGATGACAGACAAGGGTGGTTCAGACACATAGTACACCGTGATGACAGACAAGGGTGGTTCAGACACATAGTACACCGTGATGACAGACAAGGGTGGTTCAGACACATGGTACACCGTGATGACAGACAAGGGTGGTTCAGACACATAGTACACCGTGATGACAGAAAAGGGTGGTTCAGACACATAGTACACCGTGATGACAGACATGGGTGGTTCAGACACATAGTACACCGTGATGACAGACAGGGGTGGTTCAGACACATGGTACACCGTGATGACAGACATGGGTGGTTCAGACACATGGTACACCGTGATGACAGACATGGGTGGTTCAGACACATAGTACACCGTGATGACAGACATGGGTGGTTCAGACACATGGTACACCGTGATGACAGACATGGGTGGTTCAGACACATAGTACACCGTGATGACAGACAAGGGTGGTTCAGACACATAGTACACCGTGATGACAGACATGGGTGGTTCAGACACATAGTACACCGTGATGACAGACATGGGTGGTTCAGACACATAGTACACCGTGATGACAGAAAAGGGGTGGTTAAAATGGTACACCTGATGACAGACAGGGGTGGTTCAGACACATGGTACACCGTGATGACAGACAGGGGTGGTTCAGACACATGGTACACCGTGATGACAGACAGGGGTGGTTCAGACACATAGTACACCGTGATGACAGACAGGGGTGGTTCAGACACATGGTACACACTGATGACAGAAAGGGGTGGTTCAGACACATGGTACACCGTGATGACAGACAGGGG
The DNA here is from genome assembly GCA_025642075.2 of Ridgeia piscesae. Lineage (NCBI taxonomy): Eukaryota > Metazoa > Annelida > Polychaeta > Sabellida > Siboglinidae > Ridgeia > Ridgeia piscesae. The sequence goes on along the minus strand of JAODUO010000810.1, from coordinate 53,226 downwards.
TGGTTCAGACACATGGTACACACTGATGACAGAAAGGGGTGGTTCAGACACATGGTACACCGTGATGACAGACAGGGGTGGTTCAGACACATGGTACACACTGATGACAGAAAGGGGTGGTTCAGACACATGGTTCACCGTGATGACAGACAGGGGTGGTTCAGACACATAGTACACTCTGGTGACAGAAAGGGGTGGTTCAGACACATGGTACACACTGATGACAGAAAGGGGTGGTTCAGACACATGGTTCACCGTGATGACAGACAGGGGTGGTTCAGACACATAGTACACCGTGATGACAGACAGGGGTGGTTCAGACACATAGTACACTCTGGTGACAGAAAGGGGTGGTTCAGACACATGGTACACACTGATGACAGAAAGGGGTGGTTCAGACACATGGTTCACCGTGATGACAGACAGGGGTGGTTCAGACACATAGTACACCCTTGCCACCGATAGGGGTGGTTCAGACGCATAGTAAACCCTGATGACAGACAGGGATGGTTCAGACACAGTACACTCTGATGACAGACAGGGGTTGTTCAGACGCATAATACACCGTGGCAACCGACAGGGGTGGTTCAGACGCATAGTACTCCCTGATGACAGACAGGGGTGGTTGAGAAACATAGTACACTCTGATGACTGACAGATGCGGTTCGCGTTACGTTCACAAACGTTTGACTTTTAGTAACCAAATGATTACTATTGACCAACTTGAGTATGTTGTTAAATGAAACTGTCGGTGTGTAGGATGCAGTCGATGTATTGGTGTGACTTGGTTTCGTCCCAAGTGCCAAGCTCAACACTCACTCACTTCAAGAAATCATTACATACGTAGTCTTCATGTCTGAGCTATGGACGGTTATTCCGTGCATAGTTTGTTATGAACTACGTTCGTGAAAACACAATGACTTCACTTGCGGACTTACCTGACATCGCCAAGTGTCACCAGTCCGTTCTCGTGTTGTTGTGAGTCACCACGACGTGTGTATCCCACATCACAGCAGGTCTTTGGTTCTTTCCGCCCCAGTGAACACACCGTTCAATTCGCCCACTACAGCGCACAACCCGACCCACCGGAAAAGCGAGCACCACTCACTACAATTTGTCATTAGTGTGCATATACAAGCATGGGTGTTGTTCAAGACAGCGAGATAATAAACACGCACTTGGTGTGTTGCTGTGTGGGCATTCATTTAGGTCACGTATGGCCGCCGTTACGCGTGGGTGAAGCAAAACAGTTTTGTAACCGCACCACAGTTACCTGAATGCAGTATTAGCTTACCGTTTAGTCGAACTCATTATAAAGACTCGAACGACAAAGTGTCGCACTTTCGTGTCGATGGTGGTGATTGTGAAATGGTGGTAGTAATGTTGTTGTTTTTGTTGTTGTTGTTGGTGTAATTATGGTGATGATGTATTGGTTGTGATGGTGGTGGTAGAGGTTGTAATGGTGCTGGTAGAGATTGTGATAGTGGTGGTATTGGTGTAATTATGGTGGTGATGTAGAGATTGTGATGGTGGTGGTAGAGATTGTGACGGTGGTGGTAGAGGTTGTAATGGTGCTGGTAGAGGTTGTGGTGGTGGTGGTATTTGTGTAATTGTGGTGATGATGTAGAGATTGTGATGGTGGTGGTAGATGTTGTGGTGGTGGTGGTAGAGGTTGTGATGGTGGTGGTACTGGTGTAATTGTGGTGATGATGTAGAGGTTGTGATGGTGGTGATAGAGGTTGTGATGATGGTGATAGAGGTTGTAATGGTGGTGGTACTGGTGTAATTGTGGTGATTATGTAGAGTTTGTGATGGTGGTGGTAGAGGTTGTGATGGTGGTGATGTTGGTGTAATTGTGGTGATGATGTAGAGATTGTGACGGTGGTGGTAGAGGTTGTAATGGTGGTGGTAGAGGTTGTGATGGTGGTGGTATTTGTGTAATTGTGGTGATGATGTAGAGGTTGTGATGGTGGTGGTAGAGGTTGTGATGGTGGTGGTATTTGTGTAATTGTGTTGATGATGTAGAGGTTGTGATGGTGGTGGTAGAGGTTATGATGGTGGTGGTATTTGTGTAATTGTGGTGATGATGTAGAGGTTGTGATGGTGGTGGTAGAGGTTGTGATGGTGGTGGTATTTGTGTAATTGTGTTGATGATGTAGAGGTTGTGATGGTGGTGGTAGAGGTTGTGATGGTGGTGGTATTTGTGTAATTGTGTTGATGATGTAGAGGTTGTGATGGTGGTGGTAGAGGTTGTGATGGTGGTGGTATTTGTGTAATTGTGGTGATGATGTAGAGGTTGTGATGGTGGTGGTAGAGGTTGTGATGGTGGTGGTATTTGTGTAATTGTGTTGATGATGTAGAGGTTGTGATGGTGGTGGTAGAGGTTGTGATGGTGGTGGTATTTGTGTAATTGTGTTGACGATGTAGAGGTTGTGATGGTGGTGGTAGAGGTTGTGATGGTGGTGGTATTTGTGTAATTGTGTTGATGATGTAGAGGTTGTGATGGTGGTGGTAGAGGTTGTGATGGTGGTGGTATTTGTGTAATTGTGGTGATGATGTAGAGGTTGTGGTAGAGATTGTGATAGTGGTGGTATTGGTGTAATTGTGGTGATGATGTAGAGATTTTGATGGTGGTGGTAGAGGTTGTAATGACGGTGTAATGGTGGTGATGGTGGCAGATGGTGGTGGTAGGTGGCGGTGTCCAACCACCAAAAAAGCCTCGATCACCTACCTGGGTTCGTCGACATTTGACAGTCGTAAAAGCTACCAAAACTTAGGTTAGAAGACACGCAGCATCGTCTCGTAAACACGTCGATCGCATAGACAGCGTGCTTTGTTGGACGTGAAGACGGCAGACAGCTGTGACGTTCACGTGCGTCCACTGGTCGGTCGTAGTCACGATCAGGAATGACAGGTTAATCAGGCTGGATTGTGCAAATTAATAAATGTATTTCTTGTACCTATTTTACAGCAAGTTTACCTTTGTCCCCGTGACGGTTGGGCTGCTTCCTGCATTGTTCACAAGACGAATGCCACAAGATAACGACACTGAATGGCTATCGTGGCGACATCTGGCGGTATTCGTCTGAGGAAATGTGCTTAAAGCAGCCGAAACGTACGTCACATTGGAAAAAGTAAACGCACAGTAAATTAAGTTAAAATAGCATTCATTAATCGTGATAGTGTAGTATTGTCGAATAGTATGCGTACTGCTGTATATGGTGTTGGAACGAAGGTAGACATAAGCATTATTTGTCATTATTTATCTATTATTATGTTCAACTTGCCAAGTCCATGCCAAGCCATGGCATGAAGCAGCGAGGACCGTTTATTTGAAGTATGTTTGCCGCACGCGCCTGGTTCCTGTGATTCTTCGGTTACATGTTATGTATTACGGACACATTACGTATTACGTTCCGGACAACATAATCATTATTTCACCAATAAAAGGTGATAATGTTGTCGTATACCCGAATTTGTAAACAAATTATATGTCTTACTTCTTATTCATATTGTCGTAGATCCCTCGAATGCTGGTACCTGAGGTCTATCACTCTATGAGGAAACGGTTTACATTCCCGCAAGCACTCGCGCAAAGTCGCTAATAGTTAAACTTTTCTATGCTATTCAAATATTAACTTATATGTTGAAACAAATGAGTCGCACAAGATGATGCACCAGAATTAAAATGTTGCGTTGTTATTTTCTCTACCAAATTACCCGTCATGTCATTTGGAGGCGATTCGGTCAGGGGTTTGCTTTGTCGTGCATGTTCCCAAATAGAAACCACTATCTGCAAACAAATTTAACTTCTAGCCTATTCAGCCGCCGTGTTTGAGAGCCAGCACAGCACACGCAGCCATCAACACATATCCGACTACAGAGAATATGAAACGATGAGTGGTTTAAGGTAATCATCGTTTTGATAAGAAATTTCCTCGTAGAAACTTGTTCATATTGTATTACCTCAAGGTACTTTATGTTTTGTGTTGGGTAAGGTCGGGACCAGAAATCAGAGAGGACCTAGACCGCCCCGTATGATGTTGATACAGCAGACGTTTAAGTTGTCGGGTTTTCTGGAATGGCTGTAACGTTATTTATTTATTCAAACTTCACGACCATTAGACTAATTACAAACTATCAACGGCGCGCAACATCATGACTTTACATGCATTTTAACCGATAAACTATTAGTATAAAATAGTATATCGTGTCCGCTGGTTTTCTGTAAACAACTCTCACAACAATGCAATCTTTGTAAAAATGGAATGGGAAGGCAACACATCAACAATTATTGATAGATGCTACTCTAATTTTCGATATACACACACGCGCGCGAACATATGTACTCTTTCCCATGTACTCACGATCACATGTATTCACGATCACATGTATTCACGATCACATGTACTCATCACATACACATACACACGCATGTGTATGTATGGATGGTCGCGCGTGTCGCCTATCTGACTGAACGTAGGATTACAATGTTAGACTAGCTGATTGTAAAGTCAACAAATGTACCTCTGTGAAGACACGATATGCCATGAACATTTTAATATAATAGTATTAAACACGTTTATCATAATATGACATTACATTCTGTTGAAATAATGCCTCACTACATATATTAATTATGATATATCGCATGTATGGTTTATATACATTCACATAAAATTCTTCATAGGGTATACACCAATAAATCAGCTTAAACACAAAATTATACACCTCATAATTGTGTGTGTGTGTGTGTGTGTGTGTGTGTGTGTGTGTGTGTGTGTGTGTGTGTGTGTGTGTGTGTGTGTGTGTGTGTGTGTGTGTGTGTGTGTGTGTGTGTGTGTGTGTGTGTGTGTGTGTGTGTGTGTGTGTGTGTGTGTGTGTGTGCCTGAGTAAATGTGTATGCATGCATGATGTAAATATCAATCACTAATACATATATATGTAAGTACCATAAGGTTAAAATAACTATCTATGTTAAAATAATCCCATGCTTGAAAATTTAAAATATGTGCCACGTAGTTATGTTATCACGGACAGTATCGTAACTGAAACACACCTTATATATTCAGTGTACATAAATGCATGTGTGCCACGCAATGCTACCGTTCATATACATAAGTCGTCCTCACTACACTAACAATTTGCTTGCCTGACCAGCCACGCATGTCTGGTGGCGGACATGCTTGAGTGACCACACATGGTGCGGGGGGCTAATTCGTCCACCTCTCGTCTAACCCAAGGGCGTCAACTGTAGCATTACATTATCGACGCCATCAAACATGGACCAATCCAAAATAGTCAGAAATAATCCCATAATCATGTACACAACTATTAATAATTAGGGTTAATATACATCAACATCTCCATTTTCACATAAAACACATGCAATTACTGTTTTAATGTTGCATATAACATGTTCTTGTTATAGCCAAAGAGAGTCAAGGAAACCAAAGCCCCTAGAACAGACTTGTCACAAGTATTCTTGGCCTCAGTTTACAAAAACAATTCCGAAACACAATTTGCATCATTCCTTTGCAATGGCACATCCAAACTAATGACCCTAAAACAAGCCTGATACCAAACACATGGTTACTGGTCAAGGAAAGTCTGCAATAAAATAACCTATGAATAAATATGTTTAATATGTATCCTAAGTTTATATAAGGTTGAATATATAACAGTATCTCAGTTGAATAATATGTACATGATTGCCAATTGCATTATATATATTTTCACCATTACTGGAGAATATCGTTATTATGCATTCACATATTCAAAATCTAGTAGCAAGACACTATATTATTTATATACAATGTATCTTAAAGTAACCCTGAACTACAGAGTGACAGAAAATATATGTACAATTCAGCAGATGCCCCGGTCTAACAGAGCATATCCAAATATTGATATACCTATACAATTTATTCAGCTTACTCAAAATAGTTGGACATTGTGGTGTGATCATGTTATGTCATAGGTATGGTGCCCTAATGTGCTGTCAAAAATAATGCTACTTAATGCACAACATATCATACTCTCAACAATATATATTTAATCCAATGAAAACATATTTTGCTGTGATCAAAAAAAATTACCAAGCGTTTTTTTCACAAGTTTGAGTGTTTTTCAAAAATCAGATAGCCGTCAAACTAAAACTATTTCTGTTAATTACGAATTTTCTGGAAATTAATTTAGAAAAACTTGTATTTGTTAAGTCTGTAAAATAGATTCATTTCAATACTTTTAAATGCAATTTCTGATGCAAACATGTTTCTTTGTTGATGCCACAGATAGATCTAACACAGGTGAAATGTGAACATTCTTCCATTGAAGTTCGGGTAGGTTTCTTAGGCGACTCAGAACCTTCCGTCTAACGAGGCAAAGCTATCTAATGAAATGCACATTCACATCTACCCCACATAGACAGGGCACGACGCAGGTCAATACACAACACTCCCCACCAGTCTTTAAAACAACTTAATACATTCATTTCAATGGAACAAGAAACATATTTTCAGTCAAGAAATCGTGAACAAGCCTTCTTCCATTTACACTGAGTACACCAGAGTTCACGATTCTCCATTCCGTACACCTTCCGACATTTCTTCACCTCACTACGACATTTCTTGTGCATTGGAGAGTTCTTCGGTGATGAGGACAAAAAATGTGTCTTCGGAGACTGTGCTTGATGTTGATGGAGTCTGTCGTTTGCCTTCGACATGCGAACTGGTGGTGAAACCTGCAATGAATCACGTGAGAGGACATATTAACATGTGTCGCATATATATTACAATGGCTGACTTTCTTGCAATGTAACCATCAGTTGGAAGCAATACATGCTGTTTAACTTGCATTTGTATTAAAGAGAATGGGACAGAGTTCTAATAGTTATGTTTGCATGTGAGTTTAATTACCCACATGCTTACAACTATTAAGCATTCATGGTGATACTAGTAACACTAAACGTCATAATACAGGTAACTTCCCCTTTGCAAATATTTCACAAACGAAAATAAAACCTATTACTAAATATCAAAATGAAATAGTATCTTGAGCTTTGATCATGATGAGCACAATTGAAATAAGACAAATTAGCCCCAAACAAATTAAAAACTTATTGTAAGTTGTAAACAGACCTGTTGTGGTACGTGCCATGACAGCGACTGGGAGAGTTGAGGGATGTTGACGGGTATCGTCATGGGGCAGGACGCAGCCAGGGGATGAGAACTGGCGGCAAGGTGACCTTGAGGAATGTTCTGTGGTAACGGTTTCACTTCCTGCAGAGAAACAAAACATAGCAATGTAAAACTACCTAAACAGTTTTTGATATAGTGACATAAGTACTTTGTAATTAAACTATGGAACATGTGTTACAGCTATAAACAGTGTTATGTCATAGACTTCAATAATGATAAGTTGATAAACTAAGTACATTAATGTGTACAAACTAATCAGCAACTGCTAACTAGATGTTTGCCAGTGGAATGTTGGGAAAGGTATCTGGTGTCTGGCATAAGCTTGACATGCCTAGTTCAAGCTAGCTGAGTTTAGGAGCACTCAACAAAACATTGTGCAAAATGTATTAAAAGATAATAACAATGTAATGTATCTAATTACTCTCTACGTTTCTGACCTTCTTCTTCTGGTAGTCGTGGTCAGGAAGTGCAGCATTGACACCAACAACCCGATTCGTCTGGGGCGGAGATGATGTGTACATGTCAGCAAATGACTGTGTCATTGTGTCAACAGTGACCTCTATCTCCGTGTAGTAGAATTCCTCCTCGTGGTCCGATGTATCAGAGTCATTATCCTCATTTACTCTGAGGTCAAAGATCAACATGTGTCTAAGCATATTACATATGCAGTCTAGGCAAAAATAGAACATTAGCAATATGATCTTAGTTTAGTTATAACTGATAGCTTCTGATATTAAACAACAAAAAGGAGATACAAAGCCAATAGGCACATCAAGTAGGCAGATGAAGGTAATTTGTTTTAGTTAAATGCAATACATTTTTATATTGAACCATCAAAAGAGGTTAACTTTATGGCCAAACATACTGCAGATTTTAGTGCAGTAACTATAATGTACATACAAAAATATGTGTATGCTGCTTATGTGCTGCCCAGACTTGGAGCATCAGTTCAATATAAACTGATGTTTTATTTTGCTTTTCAACCACAGGTACTGAATAGCATAGGTATGCACTGTAGTTAATGGTGCAAAATTTATTTTGAATACAATGTATTTTATAAAGTACTAAAATGTGTATTTAAATAAATATAAATATGCATTATTAGCTCATTACAGTTCATACACGAGGTAAACGAGTACTTCTCGAAACTCACGTTAGGTGTTCCGTGCGCACGTGTTTCTCTATGCCCGGACACGTGTTGTAGATCTTGCTGCACCCTGGCCACGTGCACTGGTACACTGTCTTCACAGGAGACACGGTCGACTACAACACCAAATAAACACTTGCTTATCCGATAGGTGGCGCCATTATGTGTGATGCCCCGGTTGCAATCCTGCGTCCGGATTAATTTAGGGGCAACAGCTTCTACTATGGGTGTACTAGTTTCTAAATCTGTCTAAGAGGTTTCTAAAGAGCTACAATAAATTTGATTTGGTCGGTGCATGGTTCCTCATGAATAAACGACGGAGTCATGTAGATACTATAATAATGTAACCACGCGATTTGTGTTAAATTAATACTCAATAGGTACTTTCAGATATTCTAAGATACTCCATAGACCGTGGTAATTATGACGTTGCTATTGAGTTTTGAAAGTCACGTATTCAAAAGTGTGTACGATCACGAATGTGTAACTCAAAAGTTGATTCCTGACGGATAAATGCATGGTATTTTCCGCGTCAGCAGCGACAGCGTCAACAACAACCCGTGTCAAATAAGCATGCAGAAAATTCCACATACAAAATTTGACTAATATCATATTATGACGTACAAATAGTATCCGTAAATGAGACCTGGTATAGTAAATAATAAATGTTACTATAAAACGTATTAAAAAGCCGTAAATGTGTGTTTAATTAACGCCATGCAATAACTATATATAACGTTAAGTTCAATTCAATATGATTTATTCAAACAACATTCAACAAACATTACTATGTGAACATGCTATACACGTAGGGCCCTAATGTTGTTTGAAGGGAATACACAAGAAGTTAGAAACTTGTAGTAGTATATATCTCTTATAACCTATAAATGTTACGTTTTACACACTGCTTGATTGATGTATCACGTGACTGTAATACATTCTCCTCGAGACAACTAAGGAAGCCCCGCTGCGGTGTCAGCTGGCGCCTATTTGATCACGTGGTGTTAATACTTTCACCTCAAGGGAACTCAGCCTGATGACAAAGGCATGTTTAACAGCGGCCAGATAACGGCTAGTATGCGTTAGCCTGGCGTTACATTCGCGAGTCAATGTTCGACGGCATAGTACCCGAGGTCCGGTAACTGGACGTCTTTTAGCCGTGTCGTCACGCCGTCATCGCTGCGCGGCATTACCGACCCGCCGTCTGTGTGTTGACTGCGGCCAGTATAATATTTGAGTTATAGAAATGCAGCGCGTCTAATTTAAAATGCAATTTCTAGTGCATTGCTGATCGGCAAATGTTTTTACCGTTCCAAGATCTTGCCATTTTTATATTAAATAGTACTTGTATGCGCCAAAAAAGCTACATATGACGTTTCGATTCGTGGTTGGAACACCCATCGCATGCGTTGTGGCGTTTGCTTAGCCTACACACGTAGAGGGTTTAATGTGGCATACGAACACACCTGATAACCCCACACCTATGACGTACAATATCCCGCCAAAATGTCAGAAATAATTAGGCTACTATGCATGTACTCAGTTAGCCTAACTCCGTCGTGAAACGTAACGACTGCCAGTGAGGTACCAACTAATTAATGGTGTGTTCATTGTGTGCAGCAGCCAATCACTCCGCACAAACATTACACAATAAATTGATATATCCAGTAGCGTGTTTATGCAAGGAGGTATATGACACGTACCCCTATGAAAATGTACATCTTAAACTTGTAATGTATATTATAAGATGCTGCACCACTAAGTGTTTCTCACAGATACACCACGTGGTGTTCGTTGGCAGTCCTCACACACGGCCTATTCCGCGGCACATTCCAATCGTTGTTGACAGCGTGACAAACTAGTTGACTTATTACTTTTGTAAGTTCAATGATTGTTGTTTTATTACCTGAATACATCTGTTAAACACTTATTGTGCACCAATAAAGGTGATTGAAATAACATATCACTTTCAGAATTGCTTATAATGATAATGTACTTGCAATCAGCAACTAGGTAAGTGCTGCCAAAGTGAGGCTGTGTAAAACGTAACCACTTAAGACTCCAATGACAGACTATTTTAACCAAGTCATCGTCTCCGTGCACGGTCCGCCAGTAGTCAACAATAATTATTTACGACAGTTGCCATTGACCCTATTCTGTTCCTGCAGTGAGACAGAACCTTCCAGTATTAACAGGACGCCAACTGATCATGTGTCACTGAATCAAGTAGATCAACAACTTGTCCTCTTTGGCAGACATCGTCCATGGGCCTGCTACTGCTGTGCATTCAGCCATGCAACCATGCATATAGGCAAAGACCGTCGACCCAGCAGCGTTGTATGGCATTCTTGTGTATAAAACAGTGTTGTACAAAAAACAGTCATCAAAGTGCGATACAATTACAAATTCAAGTTCAGGTAATATTCCAAATGACCCGTCCCGTGACTTCGTTCTTCTGAATGACCATTGTCGTTTCTGGTATGATTTCTTGGTTATATGTCGATCGTGATGTCATCCTTTGCTTTCTTTTTGAGGGTTTTACATATTTCTGCATACTCTTATTCGTTGTGTATGATCGCCGTTTTCCACCTTTTCTCGTCGTGTTGGTGACGGACTGACGATATCTTCGATTTCAGTATCGTATCGATTGCCTTAGCTACCCCTATCGCCAGTTGTTGGATTATATATATATGTATGTGGTTAACTTGGTCGATGATTATCTACGTCTGTGGCTATATCTATCGTATAGTCGTCTCACTACTGAGACGATACTTGACAGTTTGACACGACGCAAAACAAGGAACTTTAATAGTATGACAAAAACTTCTACCAAACAGCCGGGGACAGAGCCAATGTAAACGTAAGCCCCCAAGTAAGTACGTCTCCACTTTGGCGCGCTGGCCTGCTGGCTGGTTGCCAATATTGCATGGCACGTGGTCACATGACTAGCGAGTAGCCGGCCGGCCGGCGCGACCTGCCGCTATAGCCTCATAGTACGTCATTCTAGTTCATGTTTACAAAGCCATGACGCCATAAATAGCCACACAGGCACACCGGCCAGGAATATGCATATCGTTGGCGTAAGGTGTTGTTACTGTAGCAGGAGAGCAAGGTTTTGTTACAACAGCTCAATCGCCTCAAAATTAGTGCAACCGCTTTCACACATCAATACACAGACAGTGCACATGCAGTTGTGCATTGATTGTGTTGTGAGTGCATACATAAAATAAATGGGCAAATGCAGTGCCACAAAACTGTAAACTTGCTCGTAGTGGAGCCTCGGTGGCTTTACCCACGACGAGTCATGCCCCAAAATAATACAGATGAAAGGGTACTTTGTCTCAGATCAATCTTGCCTAGATGAGCAATGATTCTTGCCCGTGTAGATATAGTACTAGACAGAGATGGAGTTTTTTCCATATGAACAGTTGCAAGCAAATATATTAGATAAAAATGGCAATATTAGAAGTAATCTAATAAATGTAATAATAATCAAGGTATTCATTTTCTATTACTGTTGAGCATTTCAGTTAAATAAATATTCAGTCAGATTTCTCTAATTAATACCTTGTCTTCCCAAAGAAGCAACATCTCCTCACCCTCCTGCTTAGTACAAAGTACAAGTTATATTGTGACAGTCCCTGGGAAGCACTGCAGGAGATAATCATCCCCTAACATCTTGCTTTGTAATTTTAGAAGCCAGGCCACAGCCCCACCTGTACTGTTTGCTCTGTCAGTATGGTGTGAATGACTGGTCATATTTCCAACTTCCAGAATCCTGACTGGGTCTGGGCGGTTAGCTGCTAAATCCCTGTCTATTATGTTTAATTAAGTGCAAACTGTAAACCTGTCTAAATCCACAACCATTCTGTGTTAATTGTCCCATCCAGACATGGGGTTAAATACATTGAAATGTATTTAAATACAAATATTATTGAGGGATTACAAATACTTTTTAAATATAAATGTATTTAAATACGAATACATTGAAAAGTATTTCAAATACTTTTTCATATATTTTTCAAATACTTTTCATTTTGTATTACTATGTAGGTAAAAGAAAAGCAACACATATATTGAGACACCTAGTTTATAGGCATAATTAGTGTTTTGCTCATATGATGACAGGCAGACCAGTGCTAGGGAGTATTGTTATTGCTAACTGCATCACAGTGACAACTGACTGAAAGAGGTAAAGGCCAAAATATATTGTTTATATGTTAAGCCAGGAAGTCCATAATAATATAATGCCTAAGTTGCCATCAGAAGAGACACTGCTAATCATTGCTACCATGTTGTGAGGAAGGCTCAACTTCAAAGTGAGCCAGGAAACCAGAATAACCTGGTGCCAAATTGAAGCCTGACTAAAGAACAAAAGGGGATATTGACCTATGGTCACTGTTAGGTCCATCCTCTGGCTGTGAGCAAACACAAGTTGTGGTCACTGCAGGGCCAGGGGGAAGCCTGCTGTTAATTGTCTTCATCAGTAATTAGCACTGTTGGGTGAAGTTGCAGTGCATTAAGGTAATCAGTTTGGCAGGCATTACATGTGACACTGAAAAAGAAATGTTGATACTGACAATGTATTTCAAAAAAATATTTGAACAACTCAAATACTTTAGGAAAGTACTTAAATACAAATACTTTTAATTCCTAAACATCAAATACAAACACTTTAAAAAGTATTTAAATACTTTCAAATACAAATGTATTTGACCCCATGTCTGGACCCATCTGATATACTACTCTTTTGAATATGCCCCCCTGGTTTTGAAGTGTTGTTATTGTAATGTATTTGATCATGTGTATTTGAAATTTTTAAATACCTCCTATTTGTATTTGATTCAGAAACCATAAATTAAATTATTAATCCAGCATTAAATGATTCATCCAATACCTGAGAAAGTCGTCTAATTAATAATAATAATAATACCTGGATAGTGGATAGCAGTAATCAGTTAGAACATTAGTGACACAACAACTGAACAAGAATGACACCTAGGGATTACATGAAAGTCGCCTTTATGTTAGAAACAGGATATTCATTAAAGTAATCATGAAAGTAATCATGATTACATTCTAAAGTAATTGTACTCGTACTCGAGTATATTGTAAAGTAATCGTACTTGTACTCGAGTACATTTGTTTTCTGAGTACTCGTACTCATACTCATGCATGTTCAAAGTAATCCTACTCGTACTCGAGTACATTTGTATTGTACTCACTCCATCTCTGGTACTAGACTAGATATACGGCTTATGCATCACGGCTCGTCTAACTGTGTTCTAGCCTCGGTTACTCATGTGCCATGAGGTGAAGCTCTTCAGGCAAATTTCAATATTTTAACACTCTGAAAAGGCACATATTATTAATAATTTTTTGTAGTGCTTAATTAATGGATAATGAAAGGTTTTATCATCAGGAACCCTTACTTTTCTTAGCAACATATGCAGTATTTTTTGCAAATATGTCTATGCACTTATATGTACATGCTTTATCCGAAATTAAACTGGGACAAAGGGAGCATTTACATTATAAAATATATAAATATCCAGACTACTACAGAGAGAAACTATATTATTATGTGACATGGCTGTGATCCACAATCTAAACCAAAGAAGAATTTCTTACCTAGTTTATATGATCAGTAAATAATGTCAACAGTTGTGTTCATGCAGCAAACGCTACTCCAAGTACAGTACATCTGTGTCTGCAAGTGATCTATGTGAACAATGACACAGTACATCTGTGTCTGCAAGTGATCTATGTGAACAATATCACAGTACATCTGTGTCTGCAAGTGATCTATGTGAACAATATCACAGTACATCTGTGTCTGCAAGTGATCTATGTGAACAATGACACAGTACATCTGTGTCTGCAAGTGATCTATGTGAACAATAACACAGTACATCTGTGTCTGCAAGTGATCTATGTGAACAATGCACAGTACATCTGTGTCTGCAAGTGATCTATGTGAACAATGACACAGTACATCTGTGTCTGCAAGTGATCTATGTGAACAATGACACAGTACATCTGTGTCTGCAAGTGATCTATGTGAACAATGACACAGTACATCTGTGTCTGCAAGTGATCTATGTGAACAATGACACAGTACATCTGTGTCTGCAAGTGATCTATGTGAACAATGACACAGTACATCTGTGTCTGCAAGTGATCTATGTGAACAATGTCACAGTACATCTGTGTCTGCAAGTGATCTATGTGAACAATGACACAGTACATCTGTGTCTGCAAGTGATCTATGTGAACAACGTCACAGTACATCTGTGTCTGCAAGTGATCTATGTGAACAATGACACAGTACATCTGTGTCTGCAAGTGATCTATGTGAACAATGACACAGTACATCTGTGTCTGCAAGTGATCTATGTGAACAATATCACAGTACATCTGTGTCTGCAAGTGATCTATGTGAACAATATCACAGTACATCTGTGTCTTCAAGTGATCTATGTGAACAACGTCACAGTACATCTGTGTCTGCAAGTGATCTATGTGAACAACGTCACAGTACATCTGTGTCTGCAAGTGATCTATGTGAACAATATCACAGTACATCTGTGTCTGCAAGTGATCTATGTGAACAATATCACAGTACATCTGTGTCTGCAAGTGATCTATGTGAACAATATCACAGTACATCTGTGTCTGCAAGTGATCTATGTGAACAATATCACAGTACATCTGTGTCTGCAAGTGATCTATGTGAACAATGACACAGTACATCTGTGTCTGCAAGTGATCTATGTGAACAATGACACAGTACATCTGTGTCTGCAAGTGATCTATGTGAACAATGACACAGTACATCTGTGTCTGCAAGTGATCTATGTGAACAATGTCACAGTACATCTGTGTCTGCAACTGATCTATGTGAACAATGACACAGTACATCTGTGTCTGCAAGTGATCTATGTGAACAACGTCACAGTACATCTGTGTCTGCAAGTGATCTATGTGAACAATGACACAGTACATCTGTGTCTGCAAGTGATCTATGTGAACAATATCACAGTACATCTGTGTCTGCAAGTGATCTATGTGAACAAGTCACAGTACATCTGTGTCTTCAAGTGATCTATGTGAACAACGTCACAGTACATCTGTGTCTGCAAGTGATCTATGTGAACAACGTCACAGTACATCTGTGTCTGCAAGTGATCTATGTGAACAAGTCACAGTACATCTGTGTCTGCAAGTGATCTATGTGAACAATATCACAGTACATCTGTGTCTTCAAGTGATCTATGTGAACAACGTCACAGTACATCTGTGTCTGCAAGTGATCTATGTGAACAACGTCACAGTACATCTGTGTCTGCAAGTGATCTATGTGAACAATATCACAGTACATCTGTGTCTGCAAGTGATCTATGTGAACAATATCACAGTACATCTGTGTCTGCAAGTGATCTATGTGAACAACGTCACAGTACATCTGTGTCTGCAAGTGATCTATGTGAACAACGTCACAGTACATCTGTGTCTTCAAGTGATCTATGTGAACAATATCACAGTACATCTGTGTCTGCAAGTGATCTATGTGAACAACGTCACAGTACATATGTGTCTGCAAGTGATCTATGTGAACAACGTCACAGTACATCTGTGTCTGCAAGTGATCTATGTGAACAACGTCACAGTACATATGTGTCTTCAAGTGATCTATGTGAACAATATCACAGTACATCTGTGTCTGCAAGTGATCTATGTGAACAACGTCACAGTACATCTGTGTCTGCAAGTGATCTATGTGAACAACGTCACAGTACATCTGTGTCTGCAAGTGATCTATGTGAACAATATCACAGTACATCTGTGTCTGCAAGTGATCTATGTGAACAATATCACAGTACATCTGTGTCTGCAAGTGATCTATGTGAACAACGTCACAGTACATCTGTGTCTGCAAGTGATCTATGTGAACAACGTCACAGTACATCTGTGTCTTCAAGTGATCTATGTGAACAACGTCACAGTACATCTTGTCTTCAAGTACTTTAAAACTACAAATCTTTTAATTCCCTAAAACAAATACAGTACATCTTTCAAAGTATTTATGTGAAAACGTACAGTAATTTGTGTCTGCAATGTTTTGGGAAACCCAAATCTTGTGTCTGCTATCTATGTAAAAATATCCCCTGGTGTCTGAAGTGATCTTTTTGTAACAATATCACAGTACATCTGTGTTTTGCAAGTTTTTAAAACCCGTCCAGTACATTGTTCTGCAAGTGATAAATTAAAATTACATAATCTGTGCTTCAAGTGTTTCATGTCAATCCTGAGATCGTTCTTCAAGTGATCTTTTAATAATAATACCTGGTCTAAAGGGGATCAGTAAAAAGTCAGAACATTGTGTCTCAAGTGATTTTGGAACAAGAAGACACCTGGGTTCATAAAAGTGCTATTTTGAACAATATCACATTACATCTGTGTCTGCAAGTGATCATGTTAAACATTCGTCACAGTAATTGTGTCTGCAAGTATCTATGTAACATGTCAAGTAATCTTTAAAACTTGTAACATATCACAGTACATTTGTTTCTGAAGTGACTAGTGACTCATACTCATGCTGTTCAAGTGACCCTATGTAACAACGTACGTACATTGTGTATTCTATGTAACTATCCATCTCTGGTCTGAAGACTAGTGATAACGTCACATCACGGCTCGTCTAAGTGTTCTAAAGCCTGGGTTTACTCTGTGCTGCATGATGTGAAACTCTTCAGGCAATTTCAATATTTTAACACTCTGACAAGGCTGCAGATTATTAATAATTTTTTGTACTGCTTAGATCATGGAATAATGCAAGGTTATCATCAGAACCCTTACTTTTCTTAGCAAAAAATATCACAGAAATTTTTGAAAAGTTGTCTATGCACGTCACAGTACATCTGTGTCCAAGTGTTTAAAAGGGTAAACAACGTAAAGCATTTGCCCAATTTTTTAAAATATAAAACATTTTTCCAAAGGACTATGTAAAAAGACACAAACTGTGTTAATTTATGTGAAAAATATGCTTGTGTCCAAATCTAAACCCAAATCAAGAATTTTCTTTGTTTAATGATCAGTGAACAACGTCACAGTTGTGTTCTGCAGCAAGTGCTACTGACAAGTACAGTATATCTGTGTCTGCAAGTGATCTATGTGAACAATACACAGTACATCTGTGTCTTCAAGTGATCTATGTGAACAATATCACAGTACATCTGTGTCTGCAAGTGATCTATGTGAACAATACACAGTACATCTGTGTCTGCAAGTGATCTATGTGAACAATACACAGTACATCTGTGTCTGCAAGTGATCTATGTGAACAATGACACAGTACATCTGTGTCTGCAAGTGATCTATGTGAACAATGACACAGTACATCTGTGTCTGCAAGTGATCTATGTGAACAATGACACAGTACATCTGTGTCTGCAAGTGATCTATGTGAACAATGTCACAGTACATCTGTGTCTGCAAGTGATCTATGTGAACAATGACACAGTACATCTGTGTCTGCAAGTGATCTATGTGAACAATGTCACAGTACATCTGTGTCTGCAAGTGATCTATGTGAACAATGACACAGTACATCTGTGTCTGCAAGTGATCTATGTGAACAATACACAGTACATCTGTGTCTGCAAGTGATCTATGTGAACAATACACAGTACATCTGTGTCTTCAAGTGATCTATGTGAACAATGTCACAGTACATCTGTGTCTTCAAGTGATCTATGTGAACAACGTCACAGTACATCTGTGTCTGCAAGTGATCTATGTGAACAATACACAGTACATCTGTGTCTGCAAGTGATCTATGTGAACAATGACACAGTACATCTGTGTCTTCAAGTGATCTATGTGAACAATGTCACAGTACATCTGTGTCTGCAAGTGATCTATGTGAACAATGTCACAGTACATCTGTGTCTGCAAGTGATCTATGTGAACAATACACAGTACATCTGTGTCTGCAAGTGATCTATGTGAACAATGACACAGTACATCTGTGTCTGCAAGTGATCTATGTGAACAACGTCACAGTACATCTGTGTCTGCAAGTGATCTATGTGAACAATATCACAGTACATCTGTGTCTGCAAGTGATCTATGTGAACAATGATCACAGTACATCTGTGTCTGCAAGTGATCTATGTGAACAATGTCACAGTACATCTGTGTCTGCAAGTGATCTATGTGAACAACGTCACAGTACATCTGTGTCTGCAAGTGATCTATGTGAACAACGTCACAGTACATCTGTGTCTTCAAGTGATCTATGTGAACAATACACAGTACATCTGTGTCTGCAAGTGATCTATGTGAACAATGTCACAGTACATCTGTGTCTGCAAGTGATCTATGTGAACAATGACACAGTACATCTGTGTCTGCAAGTGATCTATGTGAACAATGACACAGTACATCTGTGTCTTCAAGTGATCTATGTGAACAACGTCACAGTACATCTGTGTCTGCAAGTGATCTATGTGAACAACGTCACAGTACATCTGTGTCTTCAAGTGATCTATGTGAACAACGTCACAGTACATCTGTGTCTGCAAGTGATCTATGTGAACAATATCACAGTACATCTGTGTCTGCAAGTGATCTATGTGAACAATATCACAGTACATCTGTGTCTTCAAGTGATCTATGTGAACAACGTCACAGTACATCTGTGTCTGCAAGTGATCTATGTGAACAACGTCACAGTACATCTGTGTCTGCAAGTGATCTATGTGAACAACGTCACAGTACATCTGTGTCTTCAAGTGATCTATGTGAACAACGTCACAGTACATCTGTGTCTGCAAGTGATCTATGTGAACAACGTCACAGTACATCTGTGTCTGCAAGTGATCTATGTGAACAACGTCACAGTACATCTGTGTCTTCAAGTGATCTATGTGAACAATATCACAGTACATCTGTGTCTGCAAGTGATCTATGTGAACAACGTCACAGTACATCTGTGTCTGCAAGTGATCTATGTGAACAACGTCACAGTACATCTGTGTCTGCAAGTGATCTATGTGAACAATATCACAGTACATCTGTGTCTGCAAGTGATCTATGTGAACAATATCACAGTACATCTGTGTCTGCAAGTGATCTATGTGAACAACGTCACAGTACATCTGTGTCTGCAAGTGATCTATGTGAACAACGTCACAGTACATCTGTGTCTTCAAGTGATCTATGTGAACAATATCACAGTACATCTGTGTCTGCAAGTGATCTATGTGAACAAAGTCACAGTACATCTGTGTCTGCAAGTGATCTATGTGAACAACGTCACAGTACATCTGTGTCTGCAAGTGATCTATGTGAACAATGTCACAGTACATCTGTGTCTGCAAGTGATCTATGTGAACAATATCACAGTACATCTGTGTCTGCAAGTGATCTATGTGAACAATATCACAGTACATCTGTGTCTGCAAGTGATCTATGTGAACAATATCACAGTACATCTGTGTCTGCAAGTGATCTATGTGAACAACGTCACAGTACATCTGTGTCTGCAAGTGATCTATGTGAACAACGTCACAGTACATCTGTGTCTTCAAGTGATCTATGTGAACAAATCACAGTACATCTGTGTCTTCAAGTGATCTATGTGAACAACGTCACAGTACATCTGTGTCTTCAAGTGATCTATGTGAACAACGTCACAGTACATCTGTGTCTGCAAGTGATCTATGTGAACAACGTCACAGTACATCTGTGTCTGCAAGTGATCTATGTGAACAATATCACAGTACATCTGTGTCTGCAAGTGATCTATGTGAACAACGTCACAGTACATCTGTGTCTGCAAGTGATCTATGTGAACAACGTCACAGTACATCTGTGTCTTCAAGTGATCTATGTGAACAATGTCACAGTACATCTGTGTCTTCAAGTGATCTATGTGAACAACGTCACAGTACATCTGTGTCTGCAAGTGATCTATGTGAACAACGTCCCAGTACATCTGTATCTGCAAGTGTTCTACATGAACAATGTCACAGTACATCTGTATCTGCAAGTGTTCTACATGAACAATGTCACAGTACATCTGTATCTGCAAGTGTTCTACATGAACAATGTCACAGTACATCTGTGTCTGCAAGTGTTCTACATGAACAATGTCACAGTACATCTGTATCTGCAAGTGTTCTACATGAACAATGTCACAGTACATCTGTATCTGCAAGTGTTCTACATGAAAAATGTCACAGTACATCTGTGTCTGCAAGTGTTCTACATGAACAATGTCACAGTACATCTGTGTCTGCAAGTGTTCTACATGAACAACGTCACAGTACATCTGTGTCTGCAAGTGTTCTACATGAACAATGTCACAGTACATCTGTGTCTGCAAGTGTTCTACATGAACAATGTCACAGTACATCTGTATCTGCAAGTGTTCTATGTGAACAATATCACAGTATATATATATATATGGGTGAGGTCTTAGAAAAACGTACAATTCACCATTTCCACAGTTTTTCAGCTTTACATGGGTATAGAATAAAAACCTGTACACCAATCTAATTCTTCTTAGGATCATTCAATAGAGAATTGTTTGGGCTTTCAGTAAAATGTAAATTTGTATAAGTCCGACGAGAATTATTTGTGTTATTGGCCTATAAATTAGAAAAAAGGGGGGGGAAATGCATTTTTGAGCATTTCTTCATTTTTTAAATGTATCTTATTTCAAGTAATGTAAAGTTAGAATATCTCAAACTTATTATTTGTCTAGTAAGTGGACACAGTTGACATTTCCATGACATTTTAACATGATTTGGGCCGGCACAATTTTTTCAATTCTCATTCTAATGAGAAATTTTAGTTAAACAAACGTCCGTGAATTATATTTCAATAGCCCAATTTGCATGTTAAGAAAGTGGGCACCATATTATTTTTACCACCTATGGACAAGGGTACGTTGTTGCTTTGTTGTGGGTGGAAAAAGTTTTAGCCACACCCACTTCCCTTGGCTAGGGTTGCACATGAACAGAATTATACTGATAAAAATCACGGACGTTTGTTCAACATTTTTACCTCTCCTGCATATAATTATAATTTTCTAGCTATTTCCTATAGCATTTCTCGTTTTTTATACCACATTCTTCAATCGTGAACAAAAGTTTCACTCCAGTTTGTGTATTGGCCTTACAACTGGCGTCGAAATGAAAACAAACGTCCGTGATTTTTATTTAAATATACTGAGAATGTGACTGAAACTGCCAGAATGATCGTTTTCACTGTTGAAACTAATAGTAAACACATTGGCCTTGTACATTACGGGTATATAAGAGGTTCTGTGATATATTTGTATAAGTGGGACCACACATAATCTGGAGAAAGTAAAAAAAGGGTTTTTATTTTTCAAAATCATAACACATACAGTGAATGGTCGAAATATATACTTGTATATAGCTGTAACCTCTTTTGTACATGTAGAAGATGTTTTGAGATGATATGAAGATGCTTAGTACTCATACAAGTGTCTTAAGTAAATAATACCAGTAACAAACATCCGTGATTTTTATGCAAACATCCGTGAGTTTTATGTAAGCAGGCATACTGTTCACCTGCAAGTAAGGTCTTTATTACTGTTAAAACTAATAGTAAACAAGTACCCGGTAGGCCCTGTACATTAAGGCTATAGAAGAGGTTCTGTTGTATTTGAGAGCACTTGTAACCTGGGGAAAGTTAAAAAAATAAATGTTTTAATTTTCAAAGTCATGACACATACAGTGAATGGTCGAAATGGTCGAAAAATATATATACTTGTATAGCTATAACCAAATATCAACCTCTTTTGTACATGTAGACGACGTTTTGAGATGATATGAAGATGTTTAGTACTCATACAAGTGTCTTAAGTAAATGATACCAGTAACAAACGTCCGTGATTTTTACGCAATTTTATATGACGTTGTATATGTCGGCTATGAGACAACGGTGCTGTTTGCGAGTGCTCTGGACCACATATTTTGTAAAGTAGATATGTCGTAGATTATGTAGAGTGACTTTCATGTGTAAGAGAGCATTTTTGAGTATGCAAGGGTAAAGTCAAAAGTGTTTTCCAAAGATTTGCGCTATTTTCAGTCATCGGTGAAAGTTGATTAGCATATAATTTTAAAGATTCTTTAATGTGCTTATTCATTTTCTGTACTTTTAAACATACATATCATGGCTAGTTAGAAAAAAATTGCAGTTAATCTGAGATATTAAAAGGGTCTTTAATTGTTGTTCAATTTATTTCGATCACGGACGTTTGCCGATCACATTAGGTTTTCTTTGACAATCTCTAAAAACTGCACCGTTAGGATTAAGTCAGTATAATTTTGTGCTAAATGAAGGGAATAAGTTGGTCTTCAAGTGTAATAAAGTTGTTTAAAGTAATTGTGAGTTTTATAATTTTTGCCTGTCCAGCCCCAATTGTACGTTTTTCTATGACCTGACCCATATGTGTTCTGCAAGTGAAATCAATTTTTGAATAATTTTCACAGTATATATGTGTCTGCAAGTGATCTATGTGAACAATGGCACAGTATATCTGTGTCTGCAAGTGATCTATGTGAACAATGGCACAGTATATCTGTGTCTGCAAGGGATCTATGTGAACAATGTCATAGTACATCTGTGTCGGCAAGTGATCAATATGAACAATGGCACAAAATCATCTTTACTTGGAGAGATCTGTCGCTCAACTCATTTTATATTTATCCCATTCAAAACTACTTTTTTAAATGTTGAAACCATATCATTTTATAGTAGCTGTGACATCTTATGATTTCAACTGAACTTTATTGTTTGCATAGATTCGGTGAATTCTCCATATTAACTAACAAAGTTTCTGGTATACTGTATGGAATGTATTGTTCATGGTTCCAAAAAAAAATACTGGTATTCTGTATTTGATGTTACATGACTTACATTACAAGTATTTCAAGGGCTTCCCAAATTTGCTGCTAGTTTAATCTTGGTGTAATCTTATTGCAGTCTTGACTGATTATGACAATACCAGACAGGATCACATTTTACATATAAATGTACATGCATTGTAATAACTCTTACCATGTATTTGGTCATATGAATGTTGACAAAAATTAAATAATTATTAAATTGTAACACTAAAATCACAAAATGTACAAGTTGCACCAAAAAGTCTATGTAAATTACAGAAACTGCATAAAAACTGGCATCATTATGACATTTTCTTTATTAGTGAAATATAGCGTATTTTAAAAAATCTGAATCAATCAAAATAGAAACTTTTTTTACATTAAAACATCTGCCATTTATTGTTAGAATAGTTTGAGTTGTTGAATTATTACAGTACTAATTGTTTAGACTGGATGTTACTGTTTAGTCAATCACATAATTATGACTGGCTGCACCTTAATTGTCATTCACTTGCTAAACTTATCAGACAATGTTGAACCTTGGTTAAAGACACAAGAAACCACGTTTTATCA
This sequence comes from Ridgeia piscesae, assembly GCA_025642075.2. Taxonomy (NCBI): domain Eukaryota; kingdom Metazoa; phylum Annelida; class Polychaeta; order Sabellida; family Siboglinidae; genus Ridgeia; species Ridgeia piscesae. Next base: position 29,380 of record JAODUO010000810.1, on the reverse strand, counting down.
TGATTTCTCATTTGCCAAAAAATCTGTAATCTGTATACACAAAATACACACAATGAGACAAGTGCTTGTATGAAAAGAAATATCTCCAGAAACAATGTTTATTACAAGATTGCCAGTCATGGTGGCAAGACATCACAACTGTCAACTGTTGTTCTGTCACATAGGACTGTTTTCCCAGCATGTACATTCTGTGCTCCATCACTGGGTCTGGTACAGGTGCCAATACATGACATTTACTCAACCTGTTTTGGTGATATATCACCATGTAAGCCTGTAAGGATACATGTTGTTATATGCATATCATGGTACTCTCTTCTGACTTACAAAGCTTCTAACTATGAAAGGCAAATATTACATTAAAGTCCATTCCTGAAACAACTCTTGGTAAAAGTCTGGCAACTGGCACGAGACTGGTGGCGCCACACCCGACAAAGAAGCAAATCAAAGTGAGACTGTTTTGTTGGCAGCTAAATGACACAACAGGTACATAGTCAATCTTGTCAAAACTGTAAGTTAAAACTTTTAATTGGAACAATAAAAAATTATTAATAATTACTTTATTTATGCTTCATAAAATCTGACAATATGCCCTGCTCAATAAATACTGTGATACTTTAACATACCAGGTAAAGGAATGTTAATTGCCTTAATTATTAACAAATAATAATGTGTATAAATCTTGAAGTGAACATACCGGCTCTTTTGTCTTCCAGTCCTCAGAGAAGTACAGTCGGCTCTCGTCCAGCTCAATGCCTTCATCTATCGACGAGCCAAAGACGACAGAAACTGGTGCACTGTGGGATTGCTGAGGGGGAGATGGGGTACTTGATTCACTCTTCATGCCCCACACCCCACTACTGCCCACACTTGAGCCTGTCATTGGACTACTGCAGGCTCCTACAACCAACAGGAAACAGTGTTGCAAGTCATTGCTGTATGGATAAATTATGCAATTTCTTCCTTCTATTTCATAAAATATTTGGTTTCCAAATATCTGGAAAATTACATGATGTATTTCTGCATGAGAACATAAACTATAATTATTAAGAAGGTAATATGGCTATGAGAGAACAGGTGGCTCCCCTTACCTTTCTCCATCATGCTGGGAGGGAAGGTGGGAGATGCTGGACTACACGAGAGACTGGTCAGAACCAAAGCTGCCATATGCTCATCCATTATCCCGGCCTCAAACTCTTCCCGTGGACTTCCAGAGCCCAGTCCGTCCAACGTGGGGGATACGTGATCCTTTCTGGACCGGCTGTGTGGAGAAGATCACATTTTAAATACAACATCGTTATCTTATACGGTAATCATCATACATTTGAACTTTTGTCTGAGTTAATCCACTCAAATACAAACTGTTGGTGTGTGTCTTACAGTATGAATCATACACTTAGCATTTAAATTCATTTAATAAAGATTTTTTTTTACAAATTACAAAAACCTTGTTTCAAAAATATTATCATCTAACCACACTGATATTTTGCTGAAATATATTAGCAAAATTAAACTTGCGAAAAAAACAGTGACTGCTGTGACTGCTAAATTGCTAATGTTCTAAAGTTTTGCTAATCAACAAACATAACCTCAAATATGTGCACCACCAGATTCATCATCAAACAAGGTTATGTTAAAAATATTAAGGCTATAAATTAATAGAGTCACTATTGCATTTGTTAATGTATACAATGTGCTTATCTTAACGTTTTAAAATACAGCTGATCTCAGGCTCAGCTGTGTGGCGATACTCTAACATTGTACTATTCCCATTAGGTGGCGCCACCTACATAAAACTGCGCCTGAATCGTCCGCCTACCACCAGATGGCGCATCAGTAAAGCTTGCATAAGCACTGGAAATAATTCCAGTCAATGACAATGAGGGATATTTTCCATTTCGTGGTTATGTCGAACAGTGTGCAATATCTTTCAAATATTGCATTATTTCACAGCGGATATGATTAGGTGTATACGTGACGACATACTTGATTACAGTGATGTTTTAATCAACTGTTCACAACAAATAATAAGTTAATTTTTATTTATCGAATGTCTTCCTATATGGTGTTTGAATATGATACACCACTCATCTAGTTGTATGTTTGTAGAATTTTTTTAATTATTGTATCAGAATACATATGTCAATAATTACGTTTTAAAATAACGTATCCGTACATAATTTAATTATAGTTATATATTGTACGAAAACTATACCACGTACGTCAAGACATATACATGTACTCATACCGTTATGCTATTAAACGCACGGGCGTACACATTTGCCAGGCCAATGATGTTTCACGACAGGTTTATATGTTTACCTGAACTTTGCAGCCGGTGCGGGCACGTCAATGACGTGAGACACGGGTCTCTTCTTAGTTTCGGGGTGTAGGTCTGCCAGGCGACTATAATCGGTATCGTGGTCCTGCAGTCGCGCTGACTTGCGACTAGCCATCAGTCGAATGTCATCGAGTCGCCGAGTGACCGTCACGTCGTCGCCGTCTGGACTGCCGGTAGCTGCCGCGATCTTGACGCATACGCGGGTGTCGTCTTCACCGTCGGGTCCAACAAAGGTGCGCACGATCGCGCCGGGCACCTCGCGACCGTGGTGCGTTATATAGACCTTCTGGCCCGGCTTCAAATTCACCGAAGTGACAGTCTGGAAACCAGGTCCAACGATGTCCCTGTTTTGTACTGTCAGGCGAGATCCACCGGTGAAGTTGACCGTGTACACCTCCTCTCCGTTCGGCCACACTTGGATGGACTCTATGACCCCTGGGTTGTAGCGGCCGTCCGTTGAAAGTGCGCACACCCGGCTGCCGACAATGGATCGCTTCGCAAGTCGTCGCGTCCCGAACATTTTCGCCCTTCAAACTCCTTCAGATCGAATGTATGACGTCTACATCAGAGACGCTTCCCTGCTAACGTGGTATACCGCTGAAATTCACCGTGAAACTTGACAGAATCTAGTCACAAAAATCGTTTTGTCAACTTCTGTTTACCTTCTCAGCTGATTTCAATATGCCGGTTTGTTTTGGTTCTCGGATGAAGGCGGTGCCGAGGGTAATGATATGCCAACAGCCACGTGACGTTAATATGATTGCTGATTGGGCAATTGGCTGCTCGGTCGTCGCTTGATTGGACAATATATGGAACAACGACCACCGACTAAACATAGAAGCCGGTTGCGTCAACAACATTTTCACTTAATTTAGACAAAGTTAATGGTGTTAAGTCAATTTAACTAGCCTAGATCTTAGGTGTCTCGTAAAGGTATCTAACAATGTGTAAAATTGTATCTAAACCGCTAAAGTTACACGACTGCGGCGTACAACGCAGTTTGTTTTGGTTTCTTTGTACCTATCACTCAAACGTATTCGAAGGCCATGTTTATATGGAGTTGGCTGTGCTGTCATTCTCCCTCCGCAGTGCTTTGAATAACAACGTATCGTTGAGAAGTTTTACCCAAAAATGCATAAGTATATATTTTCGTGCAATAAACATTAAATATGTAATCAATGTTACATGTTGATTGTATTGTAACGTTGTAATTTAGTTTAATGTTGGTGTTGCTTAATATCTCGATCGGGGGAGGGAAGCGGTAAATGTATCTTATGTATCTCAGAGCTGGGTGAACTCAAATTGCACCCAGGTCACCGAACGGCTCTCTGACGTCAGCATTAAAAATGGCGTCTGATCGAACAGCTGGCTTTTCAAAATCCTTTACTTTTCAATTGCTAACGTATGCTCTGACACTGCTTTACATTTGCCTTTGTAATTGCGTCAACCCTAAAGAAGAAGAGGGTATGCTTTCATGAGCAATAACACCAATGTTTGTTATGGCAGCAAAGCACCGTAATACGCGTAAACGAAGGAAAACAATCATAAACATTGCCGTATCGTGGTTGTGTTTACAATTTACACCGGTTGCCGGCTCTATCCATATGTTGGGCTAAATATGCACGATTACGTGTGCTTTAGGCAAAGTTGAAAGTGTAGCATAATTTGGTAATATCCATATTTGTTATATTGATAGTACTTTTTGACTGTCCGCGTATGTGTGTTGTGCTTGTTTAAGTTGTTATGAGACTGAGTTGCGCCAGTTGACTAGTGTTATGGCTTATAAATGACATCTCGGCTCTGTCTCTGGTGGGGGCCCCCTCTGGTGGGGCTTAGCCTTGGGCTAATTACATAATCCAATAATTATTTAGGAATTTACGCGAGTGGTAAGTGTTCAAAGTTTGTTTCGTGATATGCCACACTTGTAGTGGGCCCATGCATAATACGCTACACCCACACGAAGTAAAACGTGACAACAGAATAGTGGCATACCCAATTAGATATGCACTGTTAGTACTGGGTAGGCGTCCTAATTCAGACATAATCCAACATCCCATTTGATATATGATTATTGAAACAACTGCCTTGGTTAGGAGTAAAGTGTAATCCTCTGTAAAGAAATGTACACAGCAGCTTTTGGGAATTACTCGTAGATTATTTGCAACTTTTTTGGATTACTGATAGATTATCCTGAAAGATACCACACACAGCTTACAGAAGTATAATATGTTATGCTAAAAATACTATTATTGTAGGGCATCGGCATGAATTTACCTATTATCACACATGCACAATCATCAATACTGCTATACATGCACGGGACACCCACACATACTACTATAACTATACATGTTGCATTCACAAGCCACTCGCTCAAGCAAACATAAAGCAAAGAAATTATATGTATGTAAAATCATATACGGTATCTGTACATACATAAAATCCTCATATGCCAGAGGCTGCAGCTAATTACAATAGTGGCATGTACAGTGCTCAGGGATTCAGACTCTTAACAAAGATAAATGTTGCTTCATTTATAATGGAAAATTAAGGGGTCCCTCCCATATTTTCTTTTGGAAGGTGGCAGCCCTAGCCAAAGCTAGGATAGTCTATTACCACCCGAGGGTGGTATATACATTTAAATAGGATTACTGATACATCAGTGTAATTCAAAATATTGTTGAAGATATACATTTTTGCCAAACTACTTAGGTGATACTGAAGACGGTTTGCCTAGAATTTGTTGCCTACAAATTGCTTTATTTAATACAGATTTGGGATTTTACCTTTTTTTTAATTACAATTTATCTACTATGTACAATTGAACTAATTTGGTTGTGTTTAAATATACCCAGTTAGATATATATATATATATATATATATATATATATATATATATATATATATACACTTAAACCCAATTTGTTTACAGTTGCACTTAAATTGACACACTAAACATGTGGCAGTAACTTTCTGATTAAAATATCATCTACTTTGATTACCCATTGCAGTGAATGCAGTCCTGCCATTGCTTGATCAATATTGTTCTTGCCTGATGGACAGAACCATGGGGTTAAAATATACTTTTGCACAATATTTCATTTCAATATCATTTTGTCACTATGACTTTGTGTCTCTACATTGCAAAAAACTTCACATAAAAAATGTTGTTTTACATTATCATTTTGCTTTGTAAAATTTCATTATTGTGTTGCAGAGTACCTGATATGTCACCAGTGTGGCCATGACATTACCTCTGCCAGTCAACTTCGCGGGATTCCCAGCAAAGTTGCACTTGCGCAACGGAATGATACCGTACTAGGTGTAGAGGGTTTGCTGATACAACTCTTTAAAAATCCTCATGGTGAGAATTGTGAGACATTTCTAGTTCGGTTTTGATCTTTTGAAGTAATGCTGATTTCTACATATCAGTTAGTTTGTTGACGACTGACCAAAACAAGTGTTCTAACTTTGTTCTGTTATGAAGGTAGCCAGGATGCTACAAATCTGGTACTTATTCCAAAGAGTAGTTAATAATGGAATGTCACATATCGGAGACTCATGTATCATAAGTTGTGCTTGGTCAGACGTATTTCCTAAAGGCTGTGCTTGTAAGCAACTTCTGGCAGTTTCGTTAGAACTGATTTTGCAGAATTGTTAATCTATAATCATTAGCTTTATCTGGTATTGTTTGACACATGCAATAGTCATATCACAAATGAACAGGAAGGGGCAATGGTATTTTGTCATATTTGATCTCTGTTTATGATGAAATGTGAACTGACTGGCATGCTTCCATACTTTCTTGGGTTACTAACGTCTCAGCAAGTATAATTTGACATGGTTTGTAAAACATTTATTGCCAACCATATGCATGGTTTTGACATGCAAAATACCACCAGTGTGCAGTACCATACATTCCATTCAGGTGATGGCACCACTGGGTGAAGTTACTTCTCCCATGGTGCATTCTGATGGCTGACTCAGTGCCATAGTGCTGGATGTTGCATGTGTTATGCTGTATTTGTAACACAGGGCACAATACAGCAGTGAGTGTCTAGTGAATCTGTGTTGATGGTTCTTGTTATATGTGCTTTTTCACAATGGATGGTTCACAGTCTTAATCAATTTAAATGTGCAGTGTTTTGCTGTGTTGCAGGTACAAGGTTTGAAGTGATCACAGCAGCACATGCAAATGTGTTCAAGTCAGAACAGGTGAATATTCCACTCTTGCTAAATTAAATACTTCCTTTTATGTGCGGCTTTATTTATTTATGCAACCTGTGGAGTATTATAAGTGCATAACAATTATTTCATTCAGATTCATTCACATCTTTCTATGTTTATTGGATGGCTGTTAATATATTGGCCTCTGACAATTATATCTCAGAAAACACAACAACAGTTACTTAGAGGTATTTAGTTCAGGGCTCATACATATTTCTAATTGATTACAGACAAATGCTGAAATTAAAATGTCAATGTATCATTGGTCTAACGTTACTAATGACTTAGAAGACAGTTGGCAGCAGGTGAACCCTGGCCCAGTCTTGGCATTGGTCCTGCTTGCACACGGGGGGAGGGGGGGTTAGCATCTGTCAATGACCACACACAGGCTGGCACTACTATGTTGGTGTCCAGACTGTCCCAGTTCGATGACCAGACTTCTTCAGAAGGTTCTAGTGGTTATTGCAATGGTCTCTTCTGAAATCAACTTGCTTCTTTGGATAATTTAACAAACAACATGTTTACGGCTACTTTATTTTTAATGCTTGCAACTGTGAACAATGGTTTCTGGATGGGAAAGCATGACTCCAGAGAGGAAACCTTCTTTGTGGTGTCAATGTCATCAACCTGGACAAACTTAATGGTTCATTATACATAATAGTCTGATAATTAGCTTGACCTCATTTTGTTATTTCAGTTCTGGTTATATTTTGTAGAACACATTTCATTCCAAGCAAAAAATATCCATTTATCAAATAACTGTTATTAAGCTTAACGTAGGACAATGCACTTATTTGCAACTAGTCAATGTCTTTAATAGTAATACCATGAAAAGTTTTTTCTAATATGGTAGTATAGTGTTGAGTTCAGCATATTGCAGCTAAAGCAGCTGTGTGTCTCAATGGAACACCACATAAATATGTGTGCAAAACAAAGACTAGACATTGGGAATAACCTGAATATGCTTGAGAGAAATTGTTGATTTGTACATATTTAAGCACATAACTAACTGATATGAACCAACAATTAATGTGTATAATTTGTAAAAAAAAATTTACTAACTTAATTTTGTATAAACTATTTTGGCTGCACAGGTTTTTTTCATATTAATGCATTTGGAGTGCCTGTATTCAGACAATGAGACATCACAATGAACATCTAAATAATTTGTGGTTTGACAACGATACAATTTAAATGACATGGTTACGGTGATGAAACAATAGAAAGTGAAGATGTTTTTGTTGATTTTTTGCTTGCATCAGATCTGGAGACTTTTATATTTTATTTCAATAACTGTTTTGTTTGTTTCAGAAATATGCTGAGTATTCGTTTTTCCCTGGTTTCACATGGCAGATAGTTGTGTGTCCAAGGTGTGGGTTCCATTTGGGATGGTGAGTAGACGATTCCACACTAAAGTAGAAATATTGTCAGGACATGTCAGTTGCGTTTGTTGTGGAAATCTTTTCAAAACTGATGCTTTTTAATGTTTTGGTTTATGGTATTGTTATTAAAATGTGACTTTGTAGCATGTTATATTTAGTTCAGTTTTATTCCCCTCTTGTATGATAGTTAAAAGAGCAACATTTGCCTAATTAGGGATGGACCAAGTCATCTTGATACATATCCAGGCAGAGTCCAGACCTTGTAGTCCATCTTCTCCAGTTTCTTCTGTGTCTGGCATCCCTGCTTGCTCCTTGCTTGCTCCCTGCTTGCCCCCAACTTGCTTCCTGCTTGCTCCCTGCTTGCCCCCTGCTTGCTTCCTGCTTGCTCCCTGCTTGCCCCCTGCTTGCTTCCTGCTTGCTCCTTGCTTGCTCCCTGCTTGCCCCCAACTTGCTTCCTGCTTGCTCCCTGCTTGATCCCTACTCTTGGGTCACAAATACTGGTATAGTGTCAAATGAATGTATAGGGTGACAAATCGGTCAAATTTATTAAGCGTATAGTGCTGAATAATAGTACAGGATAGCACATTGAAAAACAGCTAACCTGATGTCACCAGTTGCTACCAATTTAGACTTTTATGCATTGCACATGGCAGCTATATTTATGTGCAGCATATTCAGTGGTAGTGGGGTTGATATTGCACTACACTGAGCTGCTGAGAACTAAAACTTTTGACTGATTCACATCGTCAGACAATATAGATATTGTGTATGATGGTCTATAGGGAGCCAGGATGTTTAGTGAGTGGTGAATCACCCCAGCAAGAGCAGGTGAGAGAGAACAATTGTTCTCCTAAAACATGTTCTGTTAATGAAAATCTGTAAATAAAAAGTATACCACAGGCATACTTACTTACTTATCCTCTTCGTCCCCAGTGGGACATAAGGCCACAACAATGCTTCGCCACAAGGTTCTGTCTTTTGCTGAGGCCTGAGCCTCACCCCAGGACAGCCCCATCTCTTTCAGCTTTCTTTTCAGAAATTTTATTTGGCCAGAATATTCGGCAGATCTTTCTTAGGCATCTATTATGGAACGCATCGATCTTGGCCATGTCCCCTTTTACCACTCGCCAGCACTCTGAGCCATACAGTAGGATGGACTTCACATTACTGTTGTAAAGTCTTATCTTTGTTTTGGTGGTGTACTGGTTAGACTTCCAAATGTTCTGCAGTTTGGCGAATGCACAGCGGGCTTTACCGAGTCTTGCCTTGATGTCTTTTTGGCCTCCATTGTCTTTGCTGATGAGACTACCCAGGTAAGTAAAGTCCTGTACAAACTCAAGTGGTTCACCATTTACGGTAACAGGTGCGGTTGGTGTGGTGTTGATGCTCATCACTTGTGTCTTGGATGTATTGATGGTAAGCCCAGTTTGCTTTGCATATCTCTCTAATCGATCAGTTTTGTCCTGCAGATGGTCAAGTTTTACTGATAGAAATGCAAGGTCATCAGCAAAGTCGAGGTCTTCTAACTGGGAAAAGAGAGTCCACTGGATACCCCTGGGTTTATCTGATGTAGTTTTCCGCATAACCCAGTCGATGACAACCAAGAAGAGAATGGGCGAGAGGATACATCCCTGTCTAACACCCGATTTCACTGTGAACCACTCGGACGATGTATTATTGAGGATGACACTGCATTCAAAGTGGTTGTAGAACGTCTCTATCAGTGAAACAATCTTTAGAGGTACTCCATAGGATCTTAGGATCTTCCACAGAGTGTCATGGTGGATATTGTCAAAGGCCTTTTTGAAATCAATGAAGTTGATATACAGTGGGCAGTTCCATTCTAGAGTCTGCTCTATGATGTTTCTCAATGCAAAGATCTGATCAGTGCATCCTCTTCTCTTCCGGAATCCCGCTTGTTCTTGCCTCAGCTTCTTGTCGATAGCTGTCTCGATTCTTCCAAGAAGGATCCTACAGAAGACCTTGCTGGGGATGGACAAGAGTGTGATTCCTCGCCAATTGTCACAGACTTGGAGGTTGCCTTTCTTAGGGATCTTTATAATGAGTCCTTTGCCCCAGTCACTTGGGATAGTCTCTTTGTCCCAAATGGTGTCGAACAAGTTAGTCAGGACTCTTGTAGCTGTACTGAGGTCGGCCTTCAACATTTCAGCATGAATGGAGTCTACGCCTGGGGCTTTTCCACTCTTCGTAGCTTTGATGGCATTTTTAACTTCTGCTTCTGTTGGGGGACGGGTGTCGATGTTGAGGTCATCTGGCACTGGTAGGGGGTCGGCAGGTTCATCTGGCTGTGGGTGGTTCAGGACATCACAGAAATATTCAACCCATCTATCAGCTTGTTCACGTTCAGTTGTAAGAGTGCTGCCATCTTTGCCTTTCCCAGGGGCAGAGTGAGTAGTGTAGTTACCACAGAGACGCTTGGTGATCTTGTAGACAGTGCTCAGTTCACCTCTTGCTGCAGCACTCTCAGCTTCTGCTGCTAGCCCTTCTATGTAGGACCTCTTGTCATTCCTGGCACTCTTCTTCACTTCCTTGTCTTTGCCTTTGTATGCTTCTTGGACTTGTTGTTGGAGTCTCGCTGATTTGGTGCTCAGCATCTTGATTTTGAGTTGTTTCCGCTCCTCAATCTTTTTCCATGTTTCTGGTGTTAGCCATTCCTTGTGGTTCTTCTTCTTGTGGCCCAAGACTTTGGTAGCTACTTCGACATAGGTTTTCTTGATGGTGTCCCACTTGTTGGTAGCGTCGTGATCAGTCTCCTCTGATGTGTCTGTTAATGCATTGAAGCGGTTTCTCAGCTCCAAAACAAACTCCTGTTTGGTGACTGGGCATGCGAGTCTTGTGACATCTAGTTGTTTACGTCGCTGACTCTCTGGTACCATTTTGTGAAGCTTCAACTTGACGCGTGCGGTTACCAAATAGTGGTCACTATAAATGTCAGCTCCACGGCAAACTCTCACATCTTGAAGGGACCTACGCCATTTTCCATTGATGATAATGTGGTCGATTTGATTGCTTGTCCTACCATCAGGTGATTTCCAGGTGAGCTTGTGGATATCCCGGTGTGCAAAGATGGTACCTCCAATTACAGAGTTGTTGTTCAAGCAGTAGTCAACAAGGCGTTCACCATTGTCATTCATCACGCCACAACCATGTTTGCCCATGGATCTTTCGCAGTTGGAGTTATCAGAACCAACTTTGGCATTCATGTCTCCGATGATCAGTAGCATGTCATGTTGTGGCACTTTGACGGCTGCTTGTTGCAGCTGTTCGTACCAGTCTTCCTTGTCCTCTTTGTCAGATTCATTGGTTGGGGCGTAACACAGAATGATTGTAAGCTTGCAGTGTTTGGAGTTGAAGCGTGCTTTCATTATCCTATCGCTGATCGGTTCCCATTCCAGCAAGGTGTTGGCCTTCTGTTTGGAGATTACAAGGGCTACACCACGGATGTGTGTGTCCTCATGTCCTGAGTATAGTATGATTGAACCATCATGGCTCACCTGTCGCCCGGACCCAGTCCATCGACACTCGCTAACCCCTAGGATGTCCAGTCTGTATCTTTTCATCTCACGGATGACTTGTGCTAACTTTGAGGCCTCGTTCATTGTACGGACATTCCATGTCCCTATGCTGATCTTAGTTTTGGGCCCGAGCAAACTATCTGTCGCACACCTGCCTTCCTGGTGTAGGCTTTCAGCAGGTGTGGTCATACTGCCAGGCTGGCTCAAGTCTGCTATGGGGCCCCTTGTAGTAGTTTCCATTGTTGTAGTTTCCGTAACATAATTTATTTTATAGGGTGGGGTTGTTAGCCCCACGCCCAACCCCCAACCTGGAGGACCAGGTGCTGGGTTTCGTCTGGTCCCTCCCCTGAGACCTGCCCGGCTTGGTTAAACCTGCCAGGGGCTCTAGCCCCCGCCGGTATAGCTCCCAGAGTCCTTGAGACACGCAAGCCTCCTCACCACCAACAAGGTACCAGCACGGAGAGGCATAGCTTTATGTAAAAAAAGGTCATCCAAAACCATAGATATTGTTAGTTATGCCTTGAAAGTGAGTGGAAATGGTGTCACATGTGTGTTTGTAGTCCATTTCAGGTCATCAGACACATTTAAAAGTTTGTAAACTGGCTTAACAGTTAACCTCCATGTGTCCACCAAAACGTGTGACTGGCAATAATTTTATCCTGCATAAAGCCCTGTATATAGGGTGGCATTTGTCATTAAATAACTAACTGGGAGATTTACTGGGCAAACAAAAGTACCACGTTTAACACCAAAGAGCAAATGCAGGAAGTTGCAAATGGGTCTTTTTTGAACTTGTCAAAAGAAGAAAGAGAGACAAAGCAAGAGGTGGGAGACAACAGAGAGATGGTGAGAGCGGCCAGCAGAATATCTGGTGCCAGAAGGACCGGTTACAGGGTAGAAGAAGACAGTTCAAGAAGTACAGTATGCTAATGATAAACATTAAATGAGGAACAGACAATGCCTGTTGAAGAGTTGAGTTGGTGCATTTGAATGATTAGTGACACTCTATTCCTATCTCCTCTTCCTCCCTCTCTCCCTGACTCCCTCTTCCCTCCTTCCATTCTCTCATTCTATCTCTCTGTTGCTTTGTTACATTCTTTTCTCTCTCTTTCTCACTCGATCTCTCCCTTTTGCTCCCCTTCTCCCAATCTCCCTCTCCCTCTCCCTCTCCCTCTCCCTCTCCTCTCCTCTCCCTCTCCCTCTCTCTCTCTCTCTCTCTCTCTCTCTCTCTCTCTCTATCGCACTCCCCCTATTTGAATGGTCCATGTGTCTAAGGCTGGAACCACCTGGTTGCAGGTTCTTTGAAAGCAGCCATGAGACACACACAACAGAAGAAAGTTCAGACACCTTACATAGCTTCATTGGACTAATACTTGGACGACTCGTGCACAAAGACTGTGAGTATGCTGTTAGTTTATCTTTGGGTGGCAGTGGAGTCATGGAGTCAGAGAGGAAATGCATAGTATGTTCCTTCATTTTGTATTGGTTAGAATATAGATAGACAATGACAATATCTTCAGTGTGTCTGTGGACAATATTTAACATTATTATAGTGTCATTCACTCACTCACTAAGTCACTCACCCACTCACTCACTCAGTCACTCGCTCGTTCACTCACACCAGAACATTGGATTGAGATGTTTTGGCTTCACTGTTCCTCATTGCCACTTGTAACTCTACAGGCTCAAGGCAGGTGTCTTCCTCCAAACAGTCTTTAAGGTTAAAGGCTGATCTGCCCTGGCATGGGTTTTCATCTGCATGCTGCCACAGGATCATCAGAGATAACATTTTGTCTTCATCTTGTTTCAATGTAATATCTGTTTTGGTATCATCTCAGTGATGTAATGTGTGTCTCTGTGAGTTGTACACGTGTTGGATCTATGTGCATTGCTTATTACAGAGAAACATGTAATAATATTGAAAAAAATGTATCTCTGTAGAATGAATGTACAGCTTAAAGTGTAACTAAGCATCAAGTGTAAATGGCACGATTATAAGTTGTGTTTTATGGACTTGTTTCAGATGTAGACTCTCTACTTATTACACCCAAGGCATACAGAAGCTGATAACGAGAACTGTTGCCAAGTGATGATATTGACGGCAGATGACAATGTGAAATTAACAGTGCCCCCATCATTTGGTGTGTGTGTCCGTCCAGTGACACCAAGTCATATACAACAAATAGCACACTAAACTGCAGAAACATTTCTGTTATGGCCTATCTCCATTATTGCGTGTTCATAGTTGTATTCTCAGCTAAACAACATTCTTATTATAACTGTTGATGTTATGTAATTCAATAAACTATGCCTTCGCAACATTACCGGTCTGACCAAAAGAATAGTAAACGTATGGTTCACACAAATCATTGTTCTTCTGGAATCTGTTATTTAGAACTGTAATTATAATAGCGATGTTAACAATTATGTTGTTAGCAATGTGAACAGAATGTGCAGTACTGTTGTCTTAGTATGGTACGTAACTATGGTTACAATCTGGGTTTCTTTATATCTGAGTCACTTATCCATAATTAGTTAACTGGTGCCATCAAATGTGCGTGAGCGATGCAATAGTAGTCAAGTCATAATCTTGGTCAACTTGCTTTTACACTACAATACAGCTTTGGTAGCTGTTTTGGCTGAGGGGCTGACTTATATATTTATTTTAACCTCGAGTGTACAAATAATCGTACTATTTCAACCTATGCCCGGTTAATCGACGTACAATTTCAACGGTTGTCATAAGTTCACGAAGCATCATGTATGGTAGGTGGCGTGTACGTGTATCTACCATGTCATTTTAGTTCAAAATGCTTCACACCAGAGTTCTTGCAATATTGATCATGTGTCATGTATTTGGCATCTTGCATTGATTGGCTTCAGCTATGCAGAGAATTGTCCTGTTGTTTGTATTAATCACGGGTAGATCCTACTACAACAATGCTCCCTCCGAAATGTGCCATTGTTTTGGACAACGTTGCAGTTATGCCAATATTTTACCCATTAATTTTAACAAGTTATTGATCGTATTTTAGTCCGTTTTGTGTATATATTTATTATGATATTAAAATTGTGAATTCCTTTTATGTTTAACTTTGTTCGTTATGATAATGTAGCGAGCGACTTGCTTCATTTTGGTAGCAACGCCGAATTAAAGTGTAATGATTATGGTAAAGGTAACCCGATATACTGTCCTCAGTCCAGGTCAAAGTTTTAAGTTCACTACCTGACTGCGTACTTCGGGTACTTCAGCAGTTTAGCCACGCAACAAACATCAAAATTATGATGTAGTAGGCGAAGTACGATCTCCTATTCCATGTGAACCAGTCGCATTTGTATGGTTCACACAGAACAGGAGATCGTATGATGAAATATGTCACCTATTTAGTTTTGCATGTTTGAAAAAGGTTGTTGAGTTTTGGCGAACTGTAACACTGACGGAAACTATGTTAGTAGGCTCGCATGAAATCAACCAACTCGAAGTGATAGTACATACACGTAACTTTGTTTATTTAAGTTTGGTTGGAAATAATGACCGTTTCGTTGATGCAGTGAGTGCGAATTGCTTCATTTAACGAGAACTGAGTATATAGTGTCACGTTTGAAATTATTCCAATGGGTTATAAATCGTAATTTAATTTAACATTTGTATTTAGGAGATGCATACAAAAAACCTGTTTGTTTATATATATATATATATATATATATATATATATATATATATATATATATATATATATATCAGATACAATAGGGCACTATATTCTTGTTTTCGCGCAGAAATGTCTATTTCGAAAACAAATACAATGATTAGATCTACACAGGGGCGTGTCACACCAAATGCAGCTCGAGAATAATGGCGTCGACCAGCGCTAAAGGCGTTAAAGTTAGAAACAAATATTATTTAAGTTATACCGTGGCTCCGTGCTCAACTAATCATGGTCACCTAGCCAGTAAATGGTATGTAATGATTGGGCAATGGTTGTTCAGGCGTTTCAGCACCCTTTTAATTTCACTGAAACATGCTGCCATCTGGCGGACATGTTTGTACCTATTATTTTGTGAAACATCGCAAGACAGAGATGAGGAAATTACGGTTACGTGAGGGCAAGCAGGGGCGTCGATCCGGTTTGAAAAGTGGGGGGGATGGGGGACCAATTTATATATATACATGTATATATTATATATATACGTGTGTGTGTGTGACCTGAAATACATATAAATGTTTTAGTAAATATAAAACAATTTATTGTTGGTCTGGTTCTACTTCTAAAATAAACAAAGACCTTTATGTTATGCTATTTAAACTAGTTATGTTGGCTACATGTATTTGAATAGGGGCCTGCCTCAATCACACACATACTGAAAATGTTGAGGGTAGACTCTGCACCCATAACTCCTTCTTGCCAGTGGCGTAGCGAGAGGGGGACAGGGCGAAAAATATGGTTCCCAATCCCGGAAAAATTACGATGGTGGGGAACGGAGGACCAATAACTGGCTGCCTAATTCACATAGTCACAAAGTACAGTGGGTTTCGGGATGCCTGCGTAAGATTTTCCTTCCCAGTCCTACCCTTTCACAAACAAAATTGTCATCATACAAATAGGTTTAAGTTAGGAATGCTCCAGTTCTATCGCTGGTCTGCAGCATAAGAGTTGACAGAGCACTGAAAATGTAATTATTCTCAATGTGCATGGTGGCTAGTGGCTATTAAGGATTCAAAATAATACTTGCCCGGTTACTAGACTAGGGTCAAATTGCATTTTGTTGTTATTATTTTCTTGGCATCACTGACATTTCCAGTGTTAATTTTCTTCCTCAAATTTTTTCTCTTACTACGTTCTCTTTCAGCAGTCTCCAATTCTTTTTATATATATATATATATATATATATATATATATATATATATATATATATATATCCATTCTTCTCCTACTCTTTCTAGGTCACTTTTAACGCAATCCCCCTTCGCAATTTCGCTCTTCGTCGCGTCCATTTTCCCTCCACTTTCTGGGCACCTGCTCTTTGCCAGTTTATCATCTCCCAATTGTTTCCACATGACCAACCCATGTACCATTTTTTTCTTAGAACTTTCCTTCACTCCATCCCATACTCTCATCTCATCCATTTTCTTTTATCAGCTCTTTTAGGTCCCATTATTATTTTACGAGGTTTTTTTTTCTTCTCGCAATCCTGGACCTTCTGTTGTTTCGTTGCTAGTGCCATCGTCACTAGTGCATTCGTGTATGCCGGGGTAACACACGAACTGAGCACATTTCCTCTACTTTTCCGTGATACGCGTCTATCTCCCGTCACCCTTTCGACTTTCCTCCAAGCGTTTGTCCCCCTGTAATCCTCATTGTAACCAAAACAATTAATCTAGTGGATTTTGCATTGGGAACATTCCACTTCCTATGGTGAATTTATAAATTGTAATATATATATATATATATATATATATATATATATATATATATATATATATATATATATATATAGGTGCTGTGTTGGACTTTCCAATCCCACCTTTTGGCAAAGAAATTTGTCATCACTCAAATGGGATAAAATTACACAAAGGGCAGGAATCTGCTGGTTCCGCTGTAGGCGATAAATATCCGACCAGGCTGTATTCCAAGGGGTGACAGGGCAAACTCAAATTAATCATCAATTATGTGCTTGATGGCTAGTGCCTATTAATATATCAACACAATTAAGGGTGCAAAATGATAGAGCCCGACATGACGAATATTTACTGGACTAAGATGAAGTGGTGCGCTGCGGCCAACCAAGCAATTTATCTAGTGATTTTCCACTGGGTAGTCGGAAGTTTATATCTGAACTGGTATATTAATTGTACTACTAGACTGGCGTAGGTTTTTTAGGAGAGGGGAGTGATCAGTCTCGCTATATGCCTGTAAATTTGTTTTTTTAACTAAAAAAGTGGGGGAGACATTTCCTATGCTGAAAAGTGGGGGACGGGGGGAACACCGATCGACGCCCGTGATGGCAAGCAGCCAGATAACCACGTGTGTCAAAAAGGATGCGAAAGAATATGCTGATTCAAAAAATGTCAAAGCGTCGCCGGGACGCCGCCGGCGACTTCGCCTTTCCGGATACAAATTTTGTTAAGGCACTGCTTGCAATGCTATCTGCGTTGTGATTGGTTGCGGGAAGTAAACACGCGCCACGTGCATTTGGCAGTGCGACTTGGCGGGCGGGAGCGTCGTCGGATCGAGGAATACACAAAACCAACCAGTACCCGCGCAAAGTGAACTGAGCGAACTGACCTACATAAAAACATCACGCGCTGTTTTTCTGCCGCATATAAGATCGTTAGAATCTAGGTGAAAAAAACTGTATTAGTAGAATAAGAGGGTAAATAGCCAAACATACGATATTGTTTCGATTATGATGCAGTGCTAATAATTATTATCATATGTATTTAAAACATAACATTATTTCCATTTTTATTATATAAATCTTATTTTCACAATTAATTAATCTCACTTGCTAATAATTATGACATGCATTTAAAACATATATTTACATTTTTATCACACTAATTTTATTTTTGCAATTAATTGTGCTCCCTTGCCAATAATTATTATGACATGCTTTTAAAACATTAATTTTCATTGACGGACATGTATATGCATATTTAGCTATGGCCTATGTATGAGGTTTCGGAGTCACGCGAGTTCAACAGTTAATTGAAGATGATTTAAACAAGCGTTCCGCAAAACATGCAAACAATTCCACATTAGTCGCTATAGGCGCTGATACGCAACTAGGATCTAGTTGTGTATTAGCACCTCTATAGTGTAGTGACTAACGTGGATTTGTGGAACCCTAATGGGTGGGAGCAATCACGTGGATCGACATGGCGCCAGCGAAGCCGAAAGGGAATTCGAAGCCGGGACTTCGTTCTACTTCGAAGAAGAAATATGCCTCAAAGTTTCTCCAAGCGTGGGTCGGCGATCTGCACTGGATCAGCAGAAGTGACCGAGGATTGTCACATGCGTTTTGCCGAATATGCAACTCGCATTTTAACGTTGCTATAGGAGGATGGCCAGGCCCATGGGGAAGGGAACGACCAGCACTGGAAGCCATCGGTGTGCCACCTTGTGTGCTGTTGTGTTGCCACTGCTGTCCCTCCCAAACAGCAACACAGACAGTGAGAAAGTCTTTTCAATTGTGAAAAAGACTGATACAGGCAGTAGGTCTGACCTTGGCCAGGACACAATATGTGCCTTGCTCAGCTGCAAGCTGACCACAGAGGACAGTTGTTTTCAGCTTCAGACGAACTGCTGAAGTCTGCCAAGTCGGCAACATGGCAGTATGTGAAGGCCTACCCTTCACACAAGTGAGCTTTTGCAGAGGGTTGATTTAAATGTTGTGTCCAGCATTTAGGTTTGTTTTATAGTGTTCTACTTGCTCAGCAAGTTTGTGTGGAGTGCCACCATTAATATCTGTTCTTATAATATTTTTTCTCTGAAGATAGGCAATGCCATTTGGTGTTAACTGTGATGGTTGGTTTTAATGTAAAGTGTTCACCATTTAGGTTGGTCTTATAGTGTTCTACTTGCTCAGCAAGTTTGTAGGGTGCCACCATTAATATCTATTATTATAATGGGTTTTTTTCTCAGAGGATTGTGCAATGCCAGTTGGTGTTTGTCCTGGTTTGTGAATATAACCTTGTGACAGTTATGTGTATATAATCTTTGTCATTGTGTGGTGTTATTGCATGGTGTATTTATATTTACATAATTTTCAAATAAAGTTTTACATATGAATGTTTGTGAATTATGCATTCTACTGCCGCGCAATAGCCTCGATATTTGATTAGCTCGATTTACGCACAAATTCCCAGTTTTGTCATTTCAGAAACTTAACAGGTCTGCTCCATTTTGATATAGATTTTATCTAGATTGATGGAGAAATTATTTTTAACCACATGATGTCCTTGTGTGCGTCACAAAATGATACAAAATAATGGAATAATTGTTTATTTTAGTGACAAAGTAAATCGATTCGAAACGAACGAACTATGCCAGCGATTAATTTATTTTAGCGTGCAAAAGATGTCGCGCTCGAAAATTTTGTTTTGAAAACTGCGCAGGTGGCTCAACGGGTGGGAATGGTGCAATCTGCTAGGCCAATCTGCCGATCGCCAATTGCGCCATACTAAAGGCGAAACAGTTTGGTATTTGGCGAAAATAAATAAATTGGCGAAATGTTATTTTAGTTGTTATTAGTGACGTTATCAGCATGACTGCATTATTTCATGCCCGTCTCCGTTGAAATTGCCTAAACGTTCGGACATCCAACCGACCCAATTATCCCGTTAGCGTGGCGTGCCCATCAGGGTAAACAGTAGGTCGCTAATTCCTTCAGTTAGCCAAGTTCACAGACAATAGCAGGGCTTCATTCAGTCAAGTATTGTGTTGCCTTCACAACGGAGACGTGTTTGACGTATTGTTGACACCAGTTATAAGTTTGATGCTAGTATCATGCCATACGCGACATATTCCCTATTATCGCTCAGTACAGGTTAAGACATGGGCTCATGGCGTTAGTCGAAATATTCAACCCAATACCAACATATGTTTGATCTAATTCATGTATATTTGACAAGACTCACCAGCAGAACACATTACAGATAGAAAGATGCATGTCAAAAACATATTTTAGTAATTAAAACCTGCATCACCCAGGCTAAGATTATAGTCGATCTATTGTATAGGCTAAATAAAAATATATTGGGAGAATTGTTCTATTCAATTAAGAATGTTTTAATTTTAAAATGGGTAATGATTATGTTAATGCAATGTTTGTTGAATCATTGCAGAGCAACAAGAGTAAAGCAGATTGTGTTGAATTAGTTGGCCTTGTTATGGTTTCTCTTTCAACTGTTGTACATTGTTAACTTATTTTTTATTACAATAGTAGTAGGTGTTGTTTGGCCTTTAATAACTGAAAGATGTCCCATTAATTATTTTTGCGTGTTCTCATTACTTGGTCAGCTTTCTTTTCATGGTTACACAATGTTTCTATAAAATTTATTGGGTGTTTATTTGCTTTATTATATGTTGTATCCATGTGTTGTTAGGGTATGCGTGACAAAATTTGTATACGAGTTATCTGATACAGATTGGTACAGAATCTTACAGAATTTCAGGTCAAAAATACAGATTGTCATCCCAAAAATGTAGCAGGTCTGGAGATGGGCAGTATATCTGGGTTTTTTCCCTATTGTAATGGCTTGCCGTCTATCAGCCAGATATGAAGAAAACCAGCTAAATTTTCTGTCACTTCTGTAAATTATTTTAGTATATCATGCCCTACTATTCATATAATGGCTGAAACTATTCGGTGTGATAACGAAGCAAATATATGAATCTATAATATATAGCTATATTATGTACCCGCTATGACATCTTTATGCCAATATCACCAAAACACCAAGACAAATACATACACACACCCCATCTATCGCAAAGGCGTACAAGAATCAATCGCAATATATACCTGTCCACAGTCTGAAACTCAATATGCTGACCCCAACGTGCCAATGCATCTTCTGCTCACCCATATACAATTATATATGTATGTATGTATGTACCTATGTATGTATGTATGTATGTATGTATGTATGTATGTATGTATGTATGTATGTATGTATGTATGTATGTATGTATGTATGTATGTATGTATGTATATATATATATATATATATATATATATATATATGTGTGTGTGTGTGTGTGTGTGTGTGTGTGTGTGTGTGTGTGTGTGTGTGTGTGTGTGTGTGTGTGTGTGTGTGTGTGTGTGTGTGTGTGTGTGTGTGTGTGTGTGTGTGTTTATGAAAACTGGAGTGCTCAACAATGTGTATGTAGACATATATAATTAAAGTAATTTAAATTATATAACTATATATATATATATGTATATCATTAAATTAATTTAAATTATAGAACAACGCTAACTATTTTGTTCTCGTCAATAGTGTAAAATATCAAGTAAAACAGAAAATATAATCAATTACATAACAATAACGTTCAGGTGTAAGCAAATATAAATAATTGAAAAAAATATGATTATATGTTGTAGGCGGTAATATGGCGTTATTTATGTGTGTACACTTGGCGATGACTCAATGACTTGTCATTCAAAAACATTGCAAACATTGATTTCAAAGCAAATTTCAAGACCATACTCACCACATATTAATTAATAGTAACGGAGACACTATGGATGCCAAGCGCAATGTTTCGTCAGATTTATTTTAATTCAACATGTTTTATTAAGTAGAGCGAAGTTTCGACGTAAATTTCATACAAAGGATTTGCACCTGTCATGGATTTTTCGTGGGAGATTAAATAAATGGACACATGGATTGAGCCTACAGCCGCCGCTACTCCAAACGACCCAGTGGATAGTTCCAAATATACGTTTTAAGATTTGCATAGCAAAAACAACGTTTAGTTGCAATCAGATCAAAGTCCACCGAACCGTATGACGAGACTTGTGCAAATAAGTACTCAGTATATTTAGGAATATAATTGTCACGGCAATGTTGTGGTAATAAAATGGCAATGGGCGTTCTTTTTTTGTCATTTATTCGCGTTATGCCTTATGGTCAAGATGGCACCGTTCAGGAAATTATATGTTTCTTTAGAATCTTCCACTATGAAACTTCTGAGTAAACAACTAACGTGAACATTTTTATTAAATTGTAGGTTTTTTGTTTGTATTAACTCTTGCATAACACTTTTCTTAACTTAGTAGTGACGTAATTAGAATGACGCAATAAACGCCATTTCAGGATGAATACTAATCATTTCCGGTTATGTTTTTCGTCGACGATGCATGATTTCATCGCCATCATAATAGCATGGTTGCAGTTTCTCAGCGCCTGCACGTTATGCCGCACACAAAGTGAAGACTTCCTGTTTCCGTGTGGACCGCGAAACTGTGGGGAAGTGAAAAAGTGTTGGCTGCCCAATTTGCCAAATTCACTTGTATACTCACTGACAATCAACGTACTAAAATCCGAGGCGAAAGCGACTGGGTTTGGGATTCTTTGCCACATAGACGAGACTGGAACGTCGTGGACGATCCTCATGCTTAGAAACCCCAGAGGTCCAGACGTCAGCTTCGATAGGACTTGGTCGGAATACGAAAACGGTTTTGGAACGATCCACAACTTCTGGCTAGGACTGAAACGGGTGCATCGTATGACGGCTTCTCGCTTGAACGTCATCAAACAGGACCACACGTGGTCGCGCGATGCGGCGTTCTACTGCGACCGTTTCTCGGTTGATGATGCCGACAAGAATTACACTCTTCGCCTCGGAAACTGCATCGGGCGCTACCAGATCAGCGAATCGCACGTTGCCCCATTCAGCACACCCGACCACGACTCTTCACCCGGCCACTGCGCCAAGGCTCTCCGCAGCGGCTGGTGGTATACGGCCAGCTGTAAAGACGCGATTCTCAGCATCGAGATCGGCAACGAGAAAGATACAGGCATGCTAAGGGGAAGCGCGCTAAAAGGAAGCGGGAAGTTATCGTTGGCACACGTGGAGTTCCGCGAAGAAAAACCCAACTATTTGTGCGATAAGGCGTGTCCGAATGGTGGTACATGTCGGGCAAAGTCGTACAACACAACCACGTTCTATACGTGCGAGTGCGCGCCGGGATACACGGGGTGGAGATGTGAACAGTTCAAATGTGCCGAGTTTCCATGCATGAACAACGGCCTGTGCTCCAGTAATGGCTCCTGTTCTTGCGAGCCAAGCTACACAGGAAAAAGGTACCGCAACTTTATAACTTAAGCGTTTTACGTCTCGATTGTCTGCGTTTCACGGATACGATATATATACTCTTAACAAATGAATAACTTTAAAAGATCAAATTAATTTCAGTATATTTTGAATAGATATTATGTCCGAAGCCCAACCATAGGCGACATGATAAATATATGACAGTTTGGCACTCGGACTGTCTAAAATGAGAACGCATAAGGAACTGAAACGCAGACACTATATGTTACATATTGCAAAATGTAGATGCCTAGATGTCGTAGTTCCCTCATAGTAGTGATAGAAGATACTTGACAAAAAGAGAGCAATCTGTATTCAGACGCAGATATTCAATGACAGCCACATCCTTGTCGCTTCAAGAACAAAGGTAGAAAACATGCACATTGAACACCGTGATGACGATTAATTGTCATCGTACTTCCCATACTCGGCCTCTCGTGCGGTTTTCATACATAATATCTTTATCATTTTTATCTTCTTCTAAGATTTCATCCCAAACCTTTGGATTGACTTCTCCCTCTCCCAAAGTGGTTACAGTCTTCCCGTTTCTGTGACAAGATACCCATGGTCAAAAGGGAGGATACTTCTGTAAAGTGATCTAAGGCCCTGGGCCAGATTCAGACTTGGAAATTGACTCTCATAATGTGCTGGATGTGTACCCTACTGCATGGCGGTAATAATTGACAAATCAACCGAGACCAGGCCGGAGGCAGACGTTCGAACCACACATTTTGTTTTATCTTGACCACGCATGCCACATCAACTTCCTTTAGTCGAAGCCCAAAGCCATATAGGAGACGCATCAACTGCTCAATGCCTGTGAGAATGTACTCATCGTCAAGCTTCCACGTGAAGCCCACTGCAGCGAAGATTTGCATGAACGTTGAGTTCTGATTCAGTAATTTGATTGCCTCTCTCAACATTTTCCATTTGCCTTTGAAGGTTTAAACGCAGTCAGCACCAGTGAAGACATAAAGGCAACCATTGATGCGATGTATTCTTGAGAAAAGTTCTCAGCCAATTGGTTGACGAAGATCTGCTTCTCTCCCAATTCCATAAGAATATCAACTGTGAAAGATTTGGCAAATTAAGAAAGTATGAAGAAGATGTCAGCTTTTTGCTCTGATCCTGATCACGTTGATTTGATACATCGTGGTTTGGGTATACCTAACGTAGACGGTAGTCCTCACATCAGTTTCTTCAATGCTCGATCAGATCTCTGGTAGATGATCCACCGACGTCACTCCATCGAGGCATGCTAGCTTGAACGATTGACCAGCTCCGATGAAAATAATCGACTTTCAAAGAAACTCTTCCATCATAGAAGGAGAGCTCCTGTGCTCGAGAAGAGAGATATATATATATATATATATATATATATATATATATATATATTTCTTCTCGAGCACAGGAGCTCTCCTTCTATGATGGAAGAGTTTCTTTGAAAGTCGATTATTTTCATGGAGCTATCAATATATATATATATATATATATATATATATATATATATATATATATATATATATATATATATATATATATATTGTGTGTGTGTGTGTGTGTGTGTGTGTGTGTGTGTGACCTCTTGTTTTCGTCATTTATGAGGAAGGTTTTCCCGTTTTCAAAACCCGTCAATGATGAACCTTTCACCACACCTCTATGTATACGTCAGAGTGAGGGCATTGGTCATCAGGCCAGAGAGATGCTTAGTTGCAGCCCTAAGACTGCATCACCTTCTGATCTAATACCAAGAGCTTGTCTTCGGGTGCGGTAAAAACTACTATCTTACACTTGTTCATTTTGAGGTGGTCGAAAAATGGGACTGTGTTTGTTAGAATTCAATCCCGGATGAATTCGTATTTTTGTGGTTTTCCATGTTTAAGAGCATTCAACACATCATGGCGTACTTCTTCTGGCATAGCTGCTCCTGACAAGCTGGTCAGTGGTTGAGAGTTCCTTTGTTGAGATAGGTTGACAAAGCATTGGAAAGCTTCAACCGTTCGCTACACCTGATCCACAGACAGTTCGCGTGGTCTTAAGTCTCTTTGCTGCACTTCTGCTCGCTGCCAGTACGATCGTCAAGGTTCCACATAACCTCCACCACCTCGCACTTGGCGTGTTCAGTCAAGATGTGACGTTGACTAAGTTCATAATTAATTGTGATACCGCTGATTCCAGCAGAATTTGTATCAAAACCTGTTTTATGCTACTTCACAGCTCTCTCTCTTCTACTGCTTTGCAGTGAGACAGTAGTTGCCTGTGGTTTGCGATCAGGCAACAGTGAAAGCAACAACATTCAATAGTTTCGCTGAACCAGGGTGTGCTTTCTCAGTATGTTCCAGAAAGTGGTTGTACTATACGTGAGAAACAGAGCATAATTCTGCTGACTGGCCAATCTGAAAAGCAGCGCTTATACGACTTGTACCGGTCGGGGTGATTGTTTTGATCGCGTTGTTCAATGATGTCACGAACCAGGTGCAATCCACGTATACGATCCAGAAGCGCCGAGTTTCTCACAGCTGCCCAATCCAATAAGTGATAGTGCTTGTCTCCAATATACTGGGTAATTTCATGTTCGCTAACTTGGCAGACATACTGGTGTATCATCTTCAGCACCCTTTGTGCCCTGAAAATCCCGCTGAAAATGTATATGAGGAGGCAAGGTCTAGAAACGACACCAAGAGATGCAGAACTTCAAATGAGATACTATCTGCCACATGGTCAAGAATAGCTTGAGTTTCGTGCCCGCGCAGTCCATGCGGATGGGGGAATGAATTGACCTTCACGTTCAATACAATTAATTAGTCTGCGTGCTTCTTATTTTCCTCATACATGTATTCTGTCGTTCTGTAATCATTCGATTGAACTCCTTTCCATATAATTTTGCACTAGCGGGTAAGCAAGCATTACTGTGGGTACATTATGATCTATGTTCCCAACCCATATATAAACATACATACATACATACATACATACATACATACATACATACATACATACATACATACATACATACATACATACATACATACATACATACATACATACATACATACATACATACATACATACATACATACATACATACATACATAACATCATCATCATACATACATACACATATAATAAATATATATATATACATATATAAATAAATATACATATGTACATACATACATACATACATACATACATACATAACATACATACATACAAAATATATACATACATACATACATACATACATAATATATAATACATACATACATATACTATATAAACACATATATATATAAAATATATATATATATATATATATATATATATATATATATATATATATATATATATATATATATATATATATATTGTATATGTATATGTATGTAACGATTCTGTTGTTCGTAAATTGGATTGGATTGGATTGGATTTGACTGACATGAGTTGGTTCATGTGGCAGGTGCGAGACGGTGTTGCCGTGTGTCAACGGACTTCCTTGTTCTAACGGAGGACGCTGCACGGCTAATGGAACTTGTATCTGCACAGAAGGCGTCTCGGGTCTTCTCTGCGAGATATTCCAGGCCGTAGCCAAGAAGTCGGTCAAGGACGACAAATCGTTTTATGGCTACGTGGTGGGCGTGACCGGCAGCGTCCTTTTTGTGATGGTCGTTGTCAGTGCCCTCGTCCGGGTCCATATGAACAAAAAGGAGATGGAAGAAAAGAGAAGGAAACATATGCTTGGATATGACGATAGCACCAACTCAGAGGATAAGGGGGACGACGACGAAGTGAAAGGGCACCCGGATGATCCTATGGCACGACTCGAGTGGCAACGGAAGCTAGGACGTATGCAAAACGCCAGAGAATCCGTTGACATATGGTACAAGTTGCACAAAGTCGGCTTAGACAAAAGCAACACACACATCGCGGTGATCTCTTCACCCTTTACATGATGTTTTCACTATGATGATTTTGCTAGCTCTGCCCATGATTGTCTATTTATTACTTGTATGTCTACCCTCAAGGTATTTCTTCGCATAGCCGTTCATTATGCGTATTGACTATTTAAACAGTTGTTCTCCATAGAGCATTGAAACATTAATAACTGTTCCAGCTTTCGTGAATCGACGACAACTGCGGATTCAGCTGGTACGCCTCGAAGTCACTTAGACATGTTCTCTTTTATGACTTAATGATCTTTAAATGAGTGGTCTTTATTTGCTTGCTGATGTAACATTTATTTCCGAAGTTACTGATAACAAAACAACGTTTAAAGCAGTATTCTACACGGTGATAATTAAGAAAGAGCTGTACTATAATATAAAGTCACCTTAGTAGTTATTGCATCAATACCTTTATGTGCTCGATTACGCCCTTCGATATATACAATACTATATATTTTTGGCAAAGAAACGGTAGCTTCCAGAACTTGAAATAATTACTTAAAATATTGTATGAACTTAATAAAAAAGCAAACATTCACGAAACGGACATAATTATTAGTGCTGTCCGGTACAGCCTGGCTTATTTATATGAACAAGGCTAAGCAGTGTGTCCCTAATATGTATCTGTGTATTCCCTCTTTGAAATTCACTTCTAGCCTCTTCAGAACTTCAACACCCATCCATTTGCAAACACTTATCGTCGTATTCATTATCGATACGGTTCTGTTCTTCTGATCGACTCTCCAGACGTCAGCCGATCCAGGGGAGGTTTCAGGGACACGTGTCTCCTAGATATTTGGAATTTTGCCCACGCTATACCTGCTTTAGCGAGACGGCTTCGTCCATACAAATCTGACTGGCGAGGGTGAACTTGAAGTTTTAAGTTACCTAATTGTGAATGTTGTACAATTGGAGGTTCTGTATCACCCCCCCCCCATAGTACCTCTCGGAACATGCCCCTGTGATTTGCACTGCCTGCCGTTTATTACAGTTGATACGAGCAAAAATAGAAGACTACAAGGAAGAAATGGGAGACGTTCACCTTCAAATTCATATCAGAGATCTTCAGACAGAAGAATCCGGTGCGTGTTTATTTCGGTATGCCGGATGTGCAGAATGTGGTAGTGACGTCACTGATAGGTAAAACTGCTGACGTCATGCACATATTTGTCTTCTCCGCCATGTCACACTTACAAAATTGGCAATGGCAAAACCAGAGGCACTAAAACCGATACAAGAAGAGGACCCGAAATCAGCGAAATCGGTGAAATCGGCGGACAAACAGAAAGGGGCTCAGAACAAATCACAAATTGCGAAGGTTTTACACAACGTCTTGTCTTTAAAATTGCATACATACGTTGTAATGCGACTTAGACATTTTATAACGTTTCGCTTCTGCTTTTGCTACTGTTACTTCTTCTATAGTACTCCTGTGTTGTTTCTACTGTTGTAGTACTCTCGTGTTGTCCCTACTGTTGTAGTACTCTCGTGTTGTTCCTCCCGTTGTAGTACTCTCGTGTTGTTCCTACTGTTGTAGTACTCTCGTGTTGTTCCTACTGTTGTAGTACTCTCGTGTTGTTCCTCCCGTTGTAATACTCTCGTGTTGTTCCTACTGTTGTAGTACTCTCGTGTTGTTCCTACTGTTGTAGTACTCTCGTGTTGTTCCTACTGTTGTAGTACTCTCGTGTTGTTCCTCCCGTTGTAGTACTCTCGTGTTGTTCCTCCCGTTGTAGTACTCTCGTGTTGTTCTTACTGTTGTAGTACTCTCGTGTTGTTCCTCCCGTTGTAGTACTCTCGTGTTGTTCCTCCCGTTGTAGTACTCTCGTGTTGTTCCTACGGTTGTAGTACTCTCGTGTTGTTCCTCCCGTTGTAGTACTGTCGTGTTGTTCCTCCCGTTGTAGTACTCTCGTGTTGTTCCTACTGTTGTAGTACTCTCGTGTTGTTCCTACTGCTGTAGTACTCCCGACCCGTGTTGTTCCTCCCGTAGAAGTACTCTCGAATTTTTCCTACTGTTGTAGTATTCTCGTGTTGTTCCTACTGTTGTAGTACTCCCGACCCGTGTTGTTCCTCCCGTTGTAGTACTCTCGTGTTGTTCCTCCCGTTGTAGTACTCTCGTGTTGTTCCTCCC
>JAODUO010000809.1:217500-222325 GCA_025642075.2 Ridgeia piscesae | reverse complement strand
CAGTAACACTCACGATACAGAACGATAACGCTCACGATATACACGATAACGCTCACGAACATTCCCCCAAAACACTTCCGTACAACAGAAACACTCCTCCTACAACACTACCTCCCTCTACCAACACTATCTCCCTCTACCACACGATACAGGACAATAACACTTACGATACAGGACAGTAACACTCACGATACAGAACGATAACGCTCACGATATACGACGATAACGCTCACGATACAGGACGATAACACTTACGATACAGTACAGTAACACTCACGATACAGAACGATAACGCTCACGATATACGACGATAACGCTCACGATACAGGACAATAACACTTACGATACAGGACAGTAACACTCACGATACAGAACGATAACGCTCACGATATACGACGATAACGCTCACGATACAGGACAATAACACTTACGATACAGGACAGTAACACTCACGATACAGAACGATAACGCTCACGATATACGGCGATAACGCTCACGATACAGGACGATAACGATCACGATACAGGACGATAGCGCTCACAATACAACGATTCACGTGAGAACCAATGTTTGCAAACATTCTTATGAAATACAAAACGTTAATTTTTTTATTCTGAGTGTATGTTTACTCAAATATGGCTTTCGGTTAACATCTCACGTTGACTCTTAAGTGACAATATTTATCGAGAGTTGGCGGTGCCATAGCACCAGCACTAACGATAGTTTAACAAAATCAAAATTTAAAATAAACTTAGATATGAATATATATATATATATATATATATATATATATATATATATATATATATATATATATATATATATTTGAAAAAGAACTATCATGAACAATGTTAAGTAATTCTCTGGATAATTATGTAAGTTACTAATGCTGTGTTCAGTTGGGTATGTGGGATTCCAGGAAACATTCTATATTATTATAACGTGTTTGGCCTTACTTGTAAAGAATCACATTTCATGTAATCTTGCTTCCCATGTTGTTGTCACTTGTCCGGGAGCGGCTTAATGTAAGGACAGTGTCCACTAGATCGCTAGGGTCAAGTTGGTTCGACGTTGTATTGCATCATTCGTTAAGGTGATGTCCTACTTTCGGGTGTATACTGTCGACTCGAGTTTCTACACGGTTATACAAGGAATGCTGACATCCGCTATGATCACAGAATGTGTTGTTTGCGATAAGGATTTATGTAGAGCTGGACAAAAGGATTACTGGCGATTCAGCAAGGGCAAGCAGCGGCTTTGTGGTCAGCAGTAAGATGCAAGGTACACAGCTTTGTTAGGCCAACTTGTACCTTAGCCTCGACAGTGGCGTATACGAACAACGTTCCTTCAATTGGATTTACTTGTCCCATTGTTTATCCAATTAAAAAAATTTATACAGCGAGCTGACATGCCATAGTTACATAATTATACACTTATAATAGGCTCAGATTTGAGTGTCATTAATCTGAATAAAAAAAGCTGAACAATGGAAGTTATTTTTGAAATATCGCGCAGACGACCACAACATTGAAACTAACAAATCATCACAATGCAAATGTGTTAATTGCAGGGGCGTGGCTAGCCGTACGCACGTGCGCACGTGCTTCCACATCATTAAGGCAACCACAAAATGCACACTTCAAACGGTAGCCAGAGGATGCCCAGATTTGTCCTTAGCCTTTAGCAACGAAAACGTCATCATTCACTTGTAACAATTTGTCAACATTTTGACAACATTGTACAGCTGTACTCAGTTTCCAGACCAGATAGATGCCTCCGCCTGGAGGCTATATTGGCAATGCAGCAGCCGGGTAAATACGAATTAACTAGAAACAAGTTATCAATGTTTTGACGTCCATGGGCTAAGATTAAAAGATTGGAAGCTAAAACTGGCATGGACAACAAAACCAAACTACAGCTGTAGTGTCAGCTCTGGAATATCTGGAGGCTGATGGGAATAACAAAGCATGGAGCTACGTGTTGTCAATCCAAAGGTTTGACTTCACCATCACATTGGTAACGATTGAGCATGCATTCTAAAGTCTACTTCGTCTGTCAACATGTATATAATTATAATATGAAAACGCTGTGGAACTGGCAGCGAAATTCGAGGTTCAACCGAGCAAGCCGTGCTGGAAAACAAAGACACCGCGAAAATGTTCCCGCTGACATCCCATTCATTGTCAATATAAGAAGAGGGCGATGTACCAACCATTCATGCGTTAATGGCTCAAGATCGCTACGTGGCTCAGTGGGCCTACACCACACCGAAACAACTGGTGCATATGACACCAGAAAAAATAGCCCAGCTGTACGAGGTGTTCAAAGAAGACATGCCTGGAAATCTGAGTGAACTACACAACGAAGTGGATCACTGGAAAGCAATATGGGAAATGGTGAATGTCGCAGAGAAACCAGACACACTCGACGATTCTAGAAATCAACCCCGACCTATACTCCAACATGTACATTGCTGTCATAGTACTGATGGTGATGTCTATATCGACAGCCACGGCAGATCGCCCTTACAGCGCTATGCTGCATCTCAAGAACTATCAGCGCTCTGCAATGACAACTGAGCGCATGTCGGGACTGGCCTTGATGCACGTCCACAAGGACACAGTGTTGGATGCTGAACGCATCATTCATCCGTTCAGTCGTCAGAAGAACAGCCACTTAGCCCTATTATTTAGCCCCTAATGAAGGCGGGTACAGTAACTGAACCGATGTTGAAGACAATACAGAACTCTTTAAAATATCAGCTTTTACTTGTTTTAACTCTTAGATACAACACATGTACAATTTACAGTATTTATCTTGGCTTATTATTAAAAGGCTGTGAATATTGCAACTTTCTTTAATTACTATAATGAGTACATAACTTATTTTAAAGCATACAATGAATGTGTATATGCCATGTATAATATGGTATATTAACTGTTCAAGTCATCCGCCTTGTTTCACGCAGTAAAAATACTGTGTATTTTTGTATTTACTCCTTAGCGTGTTCTATTTACCTATGGTATATTGTGACTT
Source organism: Ridgeia piscesae (assembly GCA_025642075.2). Lineage (NCBI taxonomy): Eukaryota > Metazoa > Annelida > Polychaeta > Sabellida > Siboglinidae > Ridgeia > Ridgeia piscesae. The sequence goes on along the minus strand of JAODUO010000809.1, from coordinate 219,289 downwards.
AAAATGCACTATATGTCAACTGATTGGATCGTCACACATGCTACGCAATATTTTGGAGCACCAGACCCCGATGATAGAATTTAGATTGATATCATTAATGAATGCTTCCACTTGCATTTATGCCTAGCTACGCCCCTGAATTGCATATACTTTACATCGTAATACCTCACAAGACGTCAGTCAATCAATTATTGTTTAATCTGCAATATGTACGCGGTTATATGAACTTCACAAAACAATAAGGCATCTGGTTAAATCGCTTTTCGTCCGACGATTCCCCCGCCAGTCTCCATCTGTTCAAACGTTGGTATGTGCGTCCAACGCCTCGACACAAATAGCGGAAGGCAGCAGCGTGCGCCGCACGGACATTGCGGAGAATCCTTGTAACACATCTAACCAGGCCACAGCAGGCGTCGTTTATCAGCGGCTGTTTGAGCCGCCAGCGACTCAGTGCTGTCAGTTTTATGATACGTTATAGCAGGCGACGTAACTCTAGTAGTAGTAGTAGTAGTAGTAGTAGTAGTAGTAGTAGTAGCAGTAGCAGTAGCAGTAGCAGTAGCAGTAGCAGTAGCAGTAGCAGTAGCAGTAGCAGTAGCAGCAGCAGCAGCAGCAGCGCTAGCAGTAGCAGTAGCAGTAGCAGTAGCAGTAGCAGTAGCAGTAGCAGTAGCAGTAGCAGTAGAGCAGTAGCAGTAGCAGTAGCAGTAGCAGCGCACAGCAGCAGCAGCAGCAGCAGAAGCAGCAGCAGCAGCAGCAGCAGCAGCAGCAGCAGCAGTACAGTAGCTAGCAGTAGCAGTAGCAGTAGCAGTAGCAGTAGCAGTAGCAGTAGCAGTAGCAGTAGCAGTAGCAGTAGCTAGCAGTAGCGTAGCAGTAGCAGTAGCAGTAGCAGTAGCAGTAGCAGTAGCAGTAGCAGTAGCAGTAGCAGTAGCAGTAGCAGTAGCAGCAGCAGCAGTAGCAGTAGTAACAACAGTAACATTAACATTATTATTATTATTAATGTACTTGTTATAAGGTAACTTCTTCTGGAAACCAAGCTCAGAGGTGTATCAACACAACACTATTGGTCAATCTCTAAACTGATGAGCCGTATATTAGGTATATTAGGTGGATTATAAATGAGTGCATGCATTAAACATGTTGTAAAGACACGCGCACACGTGCAGTCATATTTCACTTTGAAACATAGGAATCTCAACTACCCAAAATCGTAATAACTCTAGGCAAACTGTCGAAAGCAAAGACTGTAATTAGTGTGAATCCAACAGTGTCTGTTTGAAGACAAGTGGCAGCTACACACGTCCTTGTTTACCCGTGGACACGTAGGCGTAGGTCAACATGAGGGTGCTGGTACTTAGGCGGATAGCTGAGATATCAGAGGTAAGAATAGACGCGTGTCTATACAGTGGTTCCCGTCAGTGTCTGGCGATGTCCTGTTAGACCAGTTCGCGAGTCGATAGTGACCGTTGGTGTTGTCGAAGAAGGGTTACAAGTAAGTTCATATTAATAGATCCGCTACGCAGGCAAAGAGACCGATGGTAGTTCTAGATATGTCACGGATGATAGTTTGTCAATTCTATGTTATGTTGCTTAATAATTATATACTAAGGCTAGTACTTCTTTTTAAGGCAACACATGGAGGTTGTTTAAATGATACTTTACAGTACCTACTACGTGCAGTCACTACAGTCAATTTATATTTTACTACATGATATTTAATATTTGTATAATATTATGAGACCACGCTTTATGCATAGTGGTTTTTGTGTGACCGCGCAACAAGCAACACTAGCTA
>JAODUO010000809.1:182500-212500 GCA_025642075.2 Ridgeia piscesae | reverse complement strand
GTCACACGTTGGGGAGCTCCTTATGTCTAATATTCTGTCACACGTCGGGGAGCTCCTTATGTCTAATATTCTGTTACACGTTGGGGAGCTCCTTATGTCTAATACTCTGTCACACGTTGGGGAGCTCCTTATGTCTAATACTCTGTCACACGTTGGGGAGCTCCTTATGTCTAATACTCTGTCACACGTTGGGGAGCTCCTTATGTCTAATACTCTGTCACACGTTGGGGAGCTCCTTATGTCTAATACTCTGTCACACGTTGGGGAGCTCCTTATGTCTAATACTCTGTCACACGTTGGGGAGCTCCTTATGCCTAATACTCTGTCAAACGTTGGGGAGCTCCTTATGTCTAATATTTTACACGTTGGGGAACTCCATGTGTCTAATACTCTGTCACATGTAGGGCAAGTGCTTGTGTCTACTACTTTGTCACACCTCGGGGAGCTCCTTATGTCTAATACTCTGTCACACGTTGGGGAGCTCCTTATGTCTAATACTCTGTCACACGCTGGGGAGCTCCTTATGTCTAATAATCTGTTACACGTTGAGGAGCTCCTTATGTATAATACTCTGTTACACGTTGGGGAGCTCCTTATGTCTAATACTCTGTCACACGTTGGGGAGCTCCTTATGTCTAATACTCTGTCACACGTTGGGGAGCTCCTTATGTCTAATACTCTGTCACACGTTGGGGAGCTCCTTATGTCTAATACTCTGTCACACGTTGGGGAGCTCCTTATGTCTAATACTCTGTCACACGTTGGGGAGCTCCTTATGTCTAATACTCTGTCACACGTTGGGGAGCTCCTTATGTCTAATACTCTGTCACACGTTGGGGAGCTCCTTATGTCTAATACTCTGTCACACGCTGGGGAGCTCCTTATGTCTAATACTCTGTCACACGTTGGGGAGCTCCTTATGCCTAATACTCTGTCAAACGTTGGGGAGCTCCTTATGTCTAATACTCTGTCACACGTTGGGGAACTCCATGTGTCTAATACTCTGTCACATGTAGGGCAAGTGCTTGTGTCTACTACTTTGTCACACCTCGGGGAGCTCCTTATGTCTAATACTCTGTCACACGTTGGGGAGCTCCTTATGTCTAATACTCTGTCACACGCTGGGGAGCTCCTTATGTCTAATAATCTGTTACACGTTGAGGAGCTTATGTCTAATACTCTGTTACACGTTGGGGAGCTCCTTATGTCTAATACTCTGTCACACGTTGGGGAGCTCCTTATGTCTAATACTCTGTCACACGTTGGGGAGCTCCTTGTGTCTAATACTCTGTCACACGTTGGGGAGCTCCTTATGCCTAATACTCTGTCAAACGTTGGGGAGCTCCTTATGTCTAATACTCTGTCACACGTTGGGGAACTCCATGTGTCTAATACTCTGTCACATGTAGGGCAAGTGCTTGTGTCTACTACTTTGTCACACCTCGGGGAGCTCCTTATGTCTAATACTCTGTCACACGTTGGGGAGCTCCTTATGTCTAATACTCTGTCACACGCTGGGGAGCTCCTTATGTCTAATAATCTGTTACACGTTGAGGAGCTTATGTCTAATACTCTGTTACACGTTGGGGAGCTCCTTATGTCTAATACTCTGTCACACGTTGGGGAGCTCCTTATGTCTAATACTCTGTCACACGTTGGGGAGCTCCTTGTGTCTAATACTCTGTCACACGTTGGGGAGCGCCTTATGTCTAATACTCTGTTACACGTTGGGGAACTCCATGTGTCTAATACTCTGTCACACGTTGGGGAGCTCCTTATGTCTAATAATCTGTTACACGTTGAGGAGCTTATGTCTAATACTCTGTCACACGTTGGGGAGCTCCTTGTGTCTAATACTCTGTCACACGTTGGGGAGCTCCTTATGTATAATACTCTGTTACACGTTGGGGAACTCCATGTGTCTAATACTCTGTCACATGTAGGGCAAGTGCTTGTGTCTAGTACTTTGTCACACATTGGGCAGGTGCTTATGTTTAGTACTCTGTCATGCACTGGGCAGATGCTTATGCCAGTTCACCCAACAAAACCGTGGGTAAATCTATTTGATATTAACACTAATACTTAAATAACTTTTACTGTGCATAATTCCTTAGAAACCAAGCTCAGAGGGGCATCAGTCTAAAAGAGTTAATAGAACTCAAGAGTCAATAAACAATTCCTGTTGTCAACATATTGATTGATTGATACGCCAGGAGCTATAGTTGATAGGGTCATAACCCTGTGAAGCAATTTTAACACTTTGTAATTTTGTGATATCATAAAAATAGAATTACAGTCTACCAGGGACTAGCGTTGTTGCAATGGTTTTTGCAACAGAAAGAGACAAATACCGACAAATGCGCCGTAAACAACTAATATCATAACAACACATTCAGCAAATCTGATAAACATGTTTTCTAAAATTAAACTGATCATCAACAATTACTACTAAATTACAAGTTGAAACTGCAGGCATAACATGCAGACTAAATTAGGGTATAGAGAAAGGTTGTTATTTCGATGAATTTTTACGTTATTATTTCGATGAATTGTTTACGATGTTATTTCGATGAATTGTTTACGTTGTTATTTCGATTAATTGTTTACGTGTTTACTGGTTGTATCTCCAGATGGCAACAATGTATTTCTTTACAAAATTACAGTTTCAGCGGGATCAAGTTGAAGAATAGAAATGTAATGTTGAACTTAATATGCTGCTCAGTGCTTGGTGTAAGTCAATGTTGTCTACTAAGGTAAAACTCTGTGTGTTTAGTTCAGACCCATTGCATGACACCCTCATTGGCCCGATGACCTTCAAACATTTGTTCAGTACCATTACCGTAGACACTTGAAAAGGCATAAACATAAGCACACTAGCTGTAATTCCATTGTCAATATAGCAGTTATGTACACAATAGTTGTCACTACCAAATTACGCGAATACTGCTCGTAATGGACAAGACTGTAAAATATGCAAATGGTTATACCCGTTATAGCGAACCAACGGCTTCACAAATCCACAAGTTCAAACGATATAATGCTCTATATATATCTCACTCTCGCTCTCGCTCTCGCTCTCGCTCTCGCTCTCCTATCATATATATATTACAGACAAACAAACAGACAGACAGACAGGTATACTTATATATATATATATATATTATTGGTATATTATATATTATATATATATATATATATATATATATATATATATAGTAGTATATATACACCATATATATATATATACATATTTATCCCATATATATATATATTAATATATATATAAACAGACAGCCCAACAATACTAATATTATAATGTATGTATATATCTACGGTAATTTAAATATATAATTATTTAGATCCCTAGTATTTTTTCTTCTAGTACCTCCCCTCTACATCCCTACTTCCATACATGGCCACTCTCATACACCTCTACTTCCCATTTTCTCACTCTATCTCACTTCTAATTCAATCACACATATACTTCTATACCTAATTATTATCATCTTCACTTCACTCTTTACTCTATTCACTCATCACTCTCACTCTCACTCTCCTCTCACTTCCTCTCACCCTCACCCTCACCCTCACCTCACCCTCACCCTCACCCTCACCTCACCTCACTCTCACTCTCACTCTCACTCTCACTCTCACTCTCACTCTCACTCTCACTCTCACTCTCACTCTCACTCTCACTCTCACTCTCACTCTCACTCTACCTCACTCTCACACCCACACCCACACCCACACCCACACACCCACACCCACACCCACACCCACACCCACACCCACACCCACACCACACCCACACCCACACCCACACCCACACCCACACCCACACCCACACCCACACCACCACACCCACACCCACACCCACACCCACACCCACACCCACACCCACACCCACACCCACACCCACACCCACACCCACACCCACACCCACACCCACACCCACACCCACACCCACACCCACACCTCACACCCACACTCACTCTCACTCAATATCACTGTCACACTCACATTCTCCTACACCGGGGTAATTTTCAAAGATGGATATAATTTTTTTAGCAATTCACTAGTATTTAATTTCTTACTTGAGGTGACCCTTCCCCGTCTACATACCATACGTCTCCGATACATGGCCACTCGGTCATGACGACCTCTAGCTTGCCCATTTTCTCGCGTGCTATCTCACGTTCTAATTCAATCACACGATGATACTTCGTATACACGTAATTATTTGCAGTTTGAGGTGACAGCAAACGATTTCCCGTTAGTATGTCGGAAGACGAAGACAAGGTTAACAGCTCGGAAACATCGTCAGCTTATGGATCTATCTCAACAGGTGTGTTTTGTACATAAATGTGTGTACAAACGAGGCAGGGCGTTAACGTCATAGCTTGGTGTTATAACTGTTGTTTGTTTTTGCTGAGATGTTTATGATCTAATTGTTGTTGCCGCTGCTTAGGCTGTGGTTCTTAAACCTGTTATATTTAACAATTGTGTTTGTGGTGTGGTATGTTAAATATTGATTTAAATATTGATGCAGCACGTGTATGTGTTTAGCTCTGTGTGATTGTCCACCAATCAGCTGTTACTGCGCCCACTGCTACTGTGGGAATTGCACAGCGGCGCTAGCAGCCATGTGTTTTGGGTTTCTGTGCGTGCGGGAATATTGTGCTCCCACCCCCCAGGTTTGGGAGTTTGTATATAATGGTTAGTATCGAGAGACCTATTTTTATGTGTTGTTTTATTCCTGATGTTTTAGCTTATTAGACTACATATTTTTATTGGCACTAGGGAATAAAATTACATGCCGATTTTACCCACTACCATGGTTTTCCTGTCATTTTCAGTAGGGTAGTTTTAGTTAGTTTATACTAGGATTATTTAGGAACCAGCTCTTATTGACTGGTCTTTACACACAGACACGATTAATCATAGCATCATCTCACTAGTTCTTTTTTTCAACTTGAAATAAACAAATATTCTTTTTCTCGCAGGAAACAAATGGAAGGAAACAAATGGCTTCGCTTCCGGAAAGGTCAACCATTTGACCTCAGAATTAGGTCGTCGTCACAAGGGGGCGTGTCATCAGTGTTGTGACAACCTCTTCCCTGCAGGGATCTTGGGTCCACTTCTCCACATATTCCGGTTGTCATGGCCTGTCGTACGTAGGAAATTTCATCAATGGCGTTTAATAGACTCGCTTTGCTGATTTTTCCTTTTTTATGCTAATTTCTGGATTGTCATCGTAAAGTAATTGTGGACCATCATTTTGGTTTGCGGTTTCATTAAGTAAACACATAAAAATATAGCAACACAAATATGCATCTTCAGCTATTTTGGACAATACGTAAAATTATGAACTTTAACTATAAAAACAAAAATGCTTTCTCTAATAATAGATGAAGTCAGTATGAAAATCGGACCTTTTTATTAGTAAACCCGCTTCTAAAATTTACCGTGCATATCAGTTCAGTTTGCTAACGTATGCTTCGAACAATACGATGTTGCATATTCCGTGAGTGGTAATTAATAATCTAACTATAATCGAGCGGTTGTAACGTGAAATTGTAAGTTAAGTTAATAATAATAATAAATAATAATACAATTTATTTTCTGTGCAGCCATAGCGGCTGAAAGATACAATAAGGACATTACGACTGATAAAACAATTCGCATTCGAACATTACTGATAACACGCTTTCTCTGCCGACTCTATCCATCTCGGGCGCCATACTTTCTTTCTTTTACTTTCGTTTACGATCATTATTCTTCGAAAAAAAACCTTTTACGGTGTTATTTTTGTTATTCGCAACTAACTCTAGACGTTTGTATACACAACACTACTTGTGTTGTCTGTAATTATTATTGAGACCCACGTGAACCGTTCTCCGATCAGTTGGACGTTTTAGGTAATCCATACAACCTCTTAAATAGGTTTCTTTGCTAATTGCAATAAATGCATTGTTTACACCTCCATGGTGCGTCTGATACACAGGTGGCGACACAGGTTTGTCAGATGTTGATTGGCCCTATATCGCTCATCTTCTGCGGACACTTGGGAGATCCCATACAGCTGGACGGCGCGGCCCTGGGAATCAGCGTGAGTCGAACGTCCACTTGGTTGTTTGGTGGTCGCATTCAAATGTGAATATGTTGATGGTTGCGGCCAAAAGCAAATGTTTCTGTTATGTGTATTGCTGAGCTGTTGACCTATAACATAATTTATTTTAACTATAATTACCTTATTTTATATAATAACATAATAGTTACAAACACGACATTTATTCTAAATACCTGTTTACAATGTGCATAAGTAATAAAACAAAAACACTAAAGCAATAAACCGTTTAAGGCCCACGATAACAGGATAAACAAAACGATGTTAATTACTAACTGTTTTATGACGCCACGTTGTTACCCAAATTTCGCTTGTACTACGGAGAAAATCGCTTTCGTTATTTGCATGTGTCGTGTTATAAAAACCGCTGTAGCACAGTAGAAGACGAAGCAGCTGCAGAATCACATCGATGTCTTGAGAGCGGTAGTAGTAGACGCTATGTATTATAGAAGCTATCCCGACGTCACCATCATAGTTACCTTCCACATGTCGTGTCCGTTATCGTCGTTGTTACTGTCGTCGCCGTCGCCGTCGCCGTCGCCGTCGCCGTCGCCGTCGCCGTCGCCGTCGCCGTCGCCGTCGCCGTCGCCGTCGCCGTCGCCGTCGCCGTCGCCGTCGCCGTCGCCGTCGCCGTCGCCGTCGCCGTCGCCGTCGCCGTCGCCGTCGCCGTCGCCGTCGCCGTCGCCGTCGCCGTCGCCGTCGCCGTCGCCGTCGCCGTCGCCGTCGCCGTCGTCGCCGTCGCCTCCCGTCCGTCGCCGTCGCCGTCGCCGTCGCCGTCGCCGTCGCCGTCGCCGTCGCCGTCGCCGTCGCCGTCGCCGTCGCCGTCGCCGTCGCCGTCGCCGTCGCCGTCGCCGTTCTTGCTATTAATATAAAACATTCTATGGTTGCAGATGATCAACGTCACGTGTGTCGCAATCGCCCAAGGATTAGGCACGGCGTGTGACACTTTCTTTTCACAGGTGAGGCTCCTTTGAGAGTTACTATAATATAAAATAATAAACATAACATAACAACATAACATAACATAATATAACATTAAAATAATATAGTTGTATTCGCTATTTTCAACATGCAATAACTGTCCTGGCAACCCGAAACTGTTCAGGCGGCACAATCAGCGATCAAACAGTTACTTAATGAATATGAATTGTTGTGATGTCAAATAGCGATGTTGCACTTTTAGATTATCTAACGTGGCGACCTTTTTTTTTAGCGCACTTCGTGTTATAAACGATGTGCCTGCGTGGGTCTGTCGTGTGTTATATTAGTGCACTTTGGCTTTTTCTTTTACAGACATTTGGAAGCAACAACAAAAAGTTGGTTGGCGTTTACGTACAAAAAGGTTAGTGTCATATCGTCCTCAACCACTATCGCACGCGTACTCGTCATTATACTCAATCACACGTCATAGACGCAATCACACATCATACACACTTACATACACCTCTCAGTGGCTTGCATAATAACACTGCAGGGGTCGAAATTACGACATTTAACCACTCGCCCGGCGAACTAGTCGCCTAAAGGTGTTACTCATCCCCAAGGAAAATCACTAGTCCCCTTCGATGGATGGATAGCGTCAAAAAGGGACATTTTCTTATGAAAATTGGTTAAACTGCAATGCTCTTTATATACACAATTTACAAAAACAAAACAAATATATATATATATATATATATATATATATATATATATATATATATATATATATATACGCCTAACTCAAAATGTTTGCATGATATTGTTATAAAACGATTGGGAACTAGTTACTCAACCCGCGGACCAGTGCAGGCAAAATTTTACTAATCTAAAGGAATTTAGGACGGGCGAGCAGAAGTTCGATCAGTGAAAGACATCTCTACGGTTTGCATAATATGGAGTAGTATTGTTAGATGTAGTAATTACAGTGATATTTCGTTTGTCTTTAAGAGCTGTATACACATTTCTGTTACTTGTTACAGCTGTGTACATATTCCTGTTACAGGTGTGTATATATTCCTGTTACGGCGGCGTACATATTCCTGTTACAGTTGTGTACATATCCCTGTTACAGTTGTGTACATATTCTTGTTACAGTTGTGTACATATTGCTGTTACAGCGGTGTACATATTCCTGTTACAGTTGTATATATTCCTGTTACAGTTGTGTACATATTCCTGTTACAGTGGTGTTCATATTCCTGTTACAGCTGTGTACATATTTCTTCTGGCGCTGATGCCTTGTTACGCTATACATCTCAATCTTGGCAGTTTCCTCCGTCTAGTAGGACAGAACCCGGAGGTTTCCAGGTTTGTTCCAAGTCTTATTGTTTCATATACCGCATCCTTCCTCTGACTTTTTCGAAATAAATATTACGTTGCATTAGTCGTTCTCTAATATTTCCAAATCCGGTAAACCTACATTAGCGCACAGTTTTGCTGGTAAGTTTCCATTTGTAAGTTGGTCGCTGAAATAGCTGGCCAAATGAAAACACTTAATGGATGTAATTACTCTTCTATCCCGACCGAGGGACGGCAGCCAGTATTTGCGAGTTTTGTTTGTGTTGTTTGGTCTGCATATATGAACGTCGGATATTAACATCATGGAACCCTTACATATATAAGTCAGTTATTTGCCTTAACACTTAAGACGACTACGTGAATTGTAGTAACACATCGGCATGTTTTTCTTCTGTTGTGACAGATTGGCCGGACGGTACATGGTGATTTTCATGCCTGGGGCTCTAGTAAGTGTGTAATTTATATTGTTTACAAGAGGTGATTCACCAACCCGATTATGTATTTTTTTATTTTTAGCAGGCAATGATGAATACAATTGGCTGCATTGAGCACAATATATTTATGACGTAAACCAGTATTCATGCATATAAAAACCACGTCCCTTGACCGGAAGTCGTCGAGTACACCTTAGCAACTCACGTGACGTGCCAGTTTGGTGACCTCATCGTCGCATTGCTCCGTCTCAAACGTAATCAGAGCATATGGTATTGGGTTATAAAAACTGTCTCCGTGTGTTATACATGTATACTCCCGAGTGAGTTTGAGGAGGCACCACGATAAAATATACGCCGTCTCGTTTCTTTTGTAGAGCGTCTTCATGTATATTGTTCTAGTGAAATACATACAGAATCAAGTAAGTGGCACGCAGTTAGTTGAATTATTATCGTGTCGCGTGTCGCGTGTCGCGTGTCGCGTGTCGCGTGTCGCGTGTCGCGTGTCGCGTGTCGCGTGTCGCGTGTCGCGTGTCGCGTGTCGCGTGTCGCGTGTCGCGTGTCGCGTGTCGCGTGTCGCGTGTCGCGTGTCGCGTGTCGCGTGTCGCGTGTCGCGTGTCGCGTGTCGCGTGTCGCGTGTCGCGTGTCGCGTGTCGCGTGTCGCGTGTCGCGTGTCGCGTGTCGCGTGTCGCGTGTCGCGTGTCGCGTGTCGCGTGTCGCGTGTCGCGTGTCGCGTGTCGCGTGTCGCGTGTCGCGTGTCGCGTGTCGCGTGTCGCGTGTCGCGTGTCGCGTGTCGCGTGTCGCGTGTCGCGTGTCGCGTGTCGCGTGTCGCGTGTCGCGTCGCTCGCGTGTCGCGTGTCGCGTCGCGTCGCGTGTCGCGTGTCGCGTGTCGCGTGTCGCGTGTGCGTGTCGCGTGCGCGTGTCGCGTCGCGCGTGTCGCGTGTCGCGTGTCGCGTTCGCGTGTCGCGTGTCGCGTGTCGCGATGTCGCGTGTCGCGTGTCGCGTGTCGCGTGTCGCGTGTCGCGTGTCGCGTGTCGCGTGCGATGTCCGTGTCGCGTGTCGCGTGTCGCGTGTCGCGTGTGCTGTGCGTGCGCGTGTCGCGTGTCGCGTGTCGCGTGTCGCGTGTCGCGCGTCGCGTGTCGCGTGTCGCGTCTCGCGTGTCGCGTCGTTCGCGTCCGTCGCGTCCTCGCGTCGCGTCGCGTCGCGTCGCGTCGCGTCGCGTCGCGTCGCGTCCGTGCGTCCTGTGCGTCCGTGCGTCGCGTCCGTCGTCGCGTCCTCGCTCGCTTGCGCCGTCCTCGCGTCGCGTCGCGTCCGTCGCGTCGCGTCGCGTCGCTCGCGTCGCGTCGCGTCGCGTCGCGTCGCGTCGCGTCGCGTCGCGTCGCGTCGCGTCGCTCGCGTCGCTCGCGTCCTGCTCCATCGCATCGCTGCATCGCTCGCACGCCGCCGCCGCCGTCCGTCCCGTCCATCGTCCATCGTCCCGTCCGTCCATCCATCCGTCCGTCTCGCTCCTCCGTCGCTCCGTTTCCCTCCGTCCGTCCGTTCCCCTCCGTCCGTGCGTCCTTGCGTCCGTCCGTCCGTCCGTCCGTCCGTCCTTGCGTCCTCCGTCCTGCGTCCTTGCGTCCTTGCGTCCTTGCGTCCTTGCGTCCGTCGTCCCGTCCGTCGTCCCGTCCTGCGTCCTTCGTCCGTCGCGTCCGTCGTCCTGTCTTCGTCCGTCGTCCGTCCGTCCGTCCGTCCGTCCGTCCGTCCGTCCGTCCGTCCGTCCGTCCGTCCGTCCGTCCGTCCGTCCGTCCGTCCGTCCGTCCGTCCGTCCGTCCGTCCGTCCGTCCGTCCGTCCGTCCGTCCGTCCGTCCGTCCGTCCGTCCGTCCGCGTCCGTCCGTCCGTCCGTCCGTCCGTCTCGTCCGTCCGTCCGTCCGTCCGTCCGTCCGTCCGTCCGTCCGTCCGTCCGTCCGTCCGTCCGTCCGTCCGTCCGTCGTCGTCCGTCCGTCCGTCCGTCGTCCGTCCGTCCGTCCGTCCGTCCGTCCGTCCGTCCGTCCGTCCGTCCGCGTCCGTCCGTCCGTCCGTCCGTCCGCCCGCCGCCCCCCCGCCGCCCGCCCGCCCGCCCGCCCGCCCGTCCGTCCGCCCGCCCCGCCCGCCCGCCCGCCCGCCGCCCGCCCGTCCGTCCGTCCGTCCGTCCGTCCGTCCGTCCGTCCGCCCGTCCGTCCAAAATTCAAGATATATGTTGGCCTAGCTTGACCCCGTACCGTGTTGAATTATGAGTACTTTTTGCGCTAGTTTGTTTGTTTATGTTATCAATAAACACAACAAAAAGACCATGCTGGGCTCCACCATTTGTTGGCGCTACACTTGTTATATTATATTTGTGTACTTGTAGAATATCGTCCTGCCAAATGTGGTAATAGGAATCATCGCCAACATCCTGAACGCAGTGCTGCACTACGTGTTCCTGTATCAACTGCACTGGGGCACTGAGTGAGTAACGTCGACATACGTTGTCACGTGATAAACACGTTATTTTATATCTGAAGCCTATGCATCGAACCTCGTAAGCATGGGGGCTTAGCCCATGCTATGCAGGGAAGGGGTTTGTATATATCTTTTTGTGTAATTGTCTTTGTGTAGAGGCTGGAGTTACGATTAGCCCAGTATGTTTTGGAAGAGTGAGAACAATTTTACGAGAGATCTTAGGAGTATTTCTGGGAACGCCAAGGGCGGAGTCAATCTTCAAATACATAACATCAGTCACATTGTTGCTATTAAAAACGTTCATACTTAAAAGCAACGCCGACAACAACAGCAGTAGCGGTTGAAATGAAGAGTAAATATGGCAATGTTGTACTTCAGCGGTTCCGCCCTGGCACAAGTTTGTGCCTACTTCACCTTGTTCGCACTCACCTTTCTCTACATCGTCTGGACGAAAGCCTACAAGGACACCTGGGGTGGTAAGTTGGTTACATATAATGCCGGTAATATGACTCGTTTATTTTTAAAGAAAACTTCCGTTATGAGTTAGCTACCGAAATTCCAGTTCGATACGTATGGCAGTTCATATGTAAATGTTACCGTCGGTAAAACAAATCCCCTAATGTAGCACAGTAGTCATACATAGGTAACTCAGAAACCATATCGAAAAATGTAGGTGTATGTGTATGTGTTTAACATAGGATGTCCCGTGTTGTGTTATCGCTTCTCTGTGTTGTTCGGTTTGAACTATTTTCCGATTAATACAATGAAAACATATGTGCGGAATACGTTCACTGTTGCAAATGTGAACCCGTGTTTCCTACCTGATCTAGATATGTGCACGATTGTCTGCATGGTCGACATGTCTGCACTACACATTACTAGATACATGTGAACTGCTGGCTTCATCTGCATATCCAGATAAACGATCCACCTGCATGCAGGCGTCGGTAGCTGTCTTGTGTCTCCTGGAGGTCTTACCTTCAACATGTGTGCAGACATCCGCACGTGATTCATGTTTATGCATCGTTGTTACCTGCCTTATGTCTGTTAACTTCCAAATGTATGCAATCATTATTGCATGTCTCTATGGATGAATCACCGTGTATGTGTATTCTTAATTGCCAATTGTTAACTTTATCTACTTGACTTGATACGTCTGGAGGCTTTAATGCCTAACCAGATGTCGTCAGCCATTCTTACGTGGCCATGTCGTCGACATTCAGGTCTTCTTCTCGATTCATGTGACTACACGTTGTTGCACCTGATATATGCGTCACGTAATTGGACCAATTGCCCTCATTCATGCGGTTCACATTGTCTTTGCTGTTGTTATTGTTACCATTACGGTAGCATGTCGTCCTACTAGTTGTCGATGTTATCTTTAAAGCACAACATGTTCATACAATATACGTTCTTCGTCGTCTTTATTCCAGGGTGGACAATGGACAGTCTTCAAGACTGGGGAAAGTTCGCACGTATCTCAATTCCAGGCATGCTCATGTTGTGTATGGAATGGTGGGGTTTCGAGATCGGGGTGTTTCTGACAGGTAAATAAACACACGCATGATATACTCTTCAGTTGCATTACACTTTCTGCTAGTATCTATGTAATAATAATAATAATAATAATAATAATAATAATAATAATTTAATAATAATGATGATGATGATGATGATGATGATGATGATGATGATGATGATGTATGATGATGATGATGATGATGATGATGATGATGATGATGATGATGATGATGATGATGATGATGATAATGATAATGATAATGATAATGATAATGATAATGATAATGATAATGATAATGATAATGATAATGATAATGATAATGATAATGATAATGATAATGATAATGATAATGTAAAATGCTGATTCTGTTTTGTGCTCTAGGTTTACTTGGGACAACTGAGCTCGGTGCACAAGCTGTGCTGCTACAAATTGACAGTTTATGGTTCCAAGTGAGTTGATTCAATAATCGTTTATCATTTCTTGGTTTTTCTGCCTGTACACATGTAAAGATTACACCAACGTCTCAGCTGTAACAATGTGTTCATTGCATAACACGACGTCGTGAAATTGCGTTGTTACGTCATATCTCCGTAGAGCAACCAAATTCAGTTATGTTCATCACATGATCAGCTGATATTAATTAACTGAAACAAACTGTCACTTTTCATTTATGTAATGTGCAAAACCTTTTAAGAATATTGATGCTTTTTATTTCGGCATACGGTTGTTAGCCTTTGTTATGTTATCTTTGCTCTTTCGTTGCATTTCTTTTCACATGATGCCAGAGTCACTAATATTATATGATCGTAGAAGTGAGAACTATAAATGAACCCTAGCGGCAGTGATATTACTAACTGACCACTGTTCTGTCTAGGTACCTCTAGGCATACAGATATCGACGTCCATATGCATTGGCCAGCTGCTGGGTGCCGGGGACGAGATGGGCGCAAAGACGGCGGCCAGACTCTCTATCGCCATCATAAGTGAGCCAACCAACCTTTAGTAAAAGTATTTTTACGAAAGAGTATTCTATCGCAATTATAAGTGAGCCAACCAACCTTTAGTAAAAGTATTTTTACGAAAGAGTATTCTATCGCAATTATAAGTGAGCCAACCAACCTTTAGTAAAAGTATTCTTACGAAAGAGTATTCTATCGCAATTATAAGTGAGCCAACCAATCTTTAGTAAAAGTATTTTTACGAAAGAGTATTCTATCACAATTATAAGTGAGCCAACCAACCTTTAGTAAAAGTATTCTTACGAAAGAGTATTCTATCGCCATCATAAGTGAGCCAACCAACATTTAGTAAAAGTATTCTTACGAATGAGTATTCTATCGCAATTATAAGTGAGCCAACCAACCTTTAGTAAAAGTATTCTTACGAATGAGTATTCTATCGCACTTATAAGTGAGCCAACCAAAAGTGAATAACATTACATTTATGAATGTGCATTATATCGCAATAATAACTGAGACAACCAATCGTTAATAAATTACTCTTATAACTGTGTATTCAAGCGTGTCAAACACCGGCAGAATTATTGTCAAATGACACAAAATGTAAACCAAATGAATGATAGATGTTTTAAATGAAAGTTGTTTTGATATGGTAAGATGTCTGAGCTTGGCATTGGCCAGACTGCTGATATAAATAATAAACCAATAACATACTAAGGATCCTCACAAGGAACAAATGAATAATATCGTTGTTATTTATTTCCCCTGCAAAACGAGGCGAAGACAAAAAGCCTATTGTCTCATACGCAGATCTAAAGTTATACGTTACTGAATAATGCAATAATATAAAAACTTATTCGACAGCGAATCACCCCCTAAGTGAACATTGATTCCCCTAAAGGAGTGTCTAGCTATGCAACGATCAAAACCACGCAAACTTAACATGAATATAAATACAGGATGCTCTGTTTGGCATTGCAGTCGTCATCTCGCTGTTCCCGCTGGTGCTATTTCTCTTGTTCCAATACCAGCTGCCCTACATCTTCACCAACGTAAGGTAAGTATCCACTATACTAATCATTTCTGGGTTAGAGACTTTCAGTTCCAACCGTTTCATGGGCCAGAGATTTAACAACTGTTTCGATATATAGCAGTTAACCGTTTCAGGGTCACGAGCCAGTTCCAACCGTTTCAGGGTCACAAGCCAGTTCCAACCGTTTCAGGGTCACAGAGCCAGTTCCAACCGTTTCAGGGTCACAGAGCCAGTTCCAACCGTTTCAGGGTCACAGAGCCAGTTCCAACCGTTTCAGGGTCACAGAGCCAGTTCCAACCGTTTCAGGGTCACATAGCCAGTTCCAACCGTTTCAGGGTCACGAGCCAGTTCCAACCGTTTCAGGGTCACGAGCCAGTTCCAACCGTTTCAGGGTCACAGAGCCAGTTCCAACCGTTTCAGGGTCACATAGCCAGTTCCAACCGTTTCAGGGTCACAGAGCCAGTTCCAACCGTTTCAGGGTCACAGAGCCAGTTCCAACCGTTTCAGGGTCACAGAGCCAGTTCCAACCGTTTCAGGGTCACAGAGCCAGTTCCAACCGTTTCAGGGTCACATAGCCAGTTCCAACCGTTTCAGGGTCACAGAGCCAGTTCCAACCGTTTCAGGGTCACAGAGCCAGTTCCAACCGTTTCAGGGTCACAGAGCCAGTTCCAACCGTTTCAGGGTCACAGAGCCAGTTCCAACCGTTTCAGGGTCACAGAGCCAGTTCCAACCGTTTCAGGGTCACAGAGCCAGTTCCAACCGTTTCAGGGTCACAGAGCCAGTTCCAACCGTTTCAGGGTCACAGAGCCAGTTCCAACCGTTTCAGGGTCATATAGCCAGTTCCAACCGTTTCAGGGTCAAGCCAGTTCCAACCGTTTCAGGGTCAAAAAGCCAGTTCCAACCGTTTCAGGGTCACAGACCAGTTCCAACCGTTTCAGGGTCAAAGCCAGTTCCAACCGTTTCAGGGTCACAGAGCCAGTTCCAACCGTTTCAGGGTCACAGAGCCAGTTCCAACCGTTTCAGGGTCACAGAGCCAGTTCCAACCGTTTCAGGGTCACAGAGCCAGTTCCAACCGTTTCAGGGTCACAGAGCCAGTTCCAACCGTTTCAGGGTCACAGAGCCAGTTCCAACCGTTTCAGGGTCACAGAGCCAGTTCCAACCGTTTCAGGGTCACAGAGCCAGTTCCAACCGTTTCAGGGTCACAGAGCCAGTTCCAACCGTTTCAGGGTCACAGAGCCAGTTCCAACCGTTTCAGGGTCACAGAGCCAGTTCCAACCGTTTCAGGGTCACAGAGCCAGTTCCAACCTTTTTAAAGGGTTTTCACAGAGCCAGTTCCAACCGTTTCAGGTCAAGAGCCAGTTCCAACCGTTTCAGGGTCACAGAGCCAGTTCCAACCGTTTCAGGGTCACAGAGCCAGTTCCAACCGTTTCAGGGTCACAGAGCCAGTTCCAACCGTTTCAGGGTCACAGAGCCAGTTCCAACCGTTTCAGGGTCACAGAGCCAGTTCCAACCGTTTCAGGGTCACAGAGCCAGTTCCAACCGTTTCAGGGTCACAGAGCCAGTTCCAACCGTTTCAGGGTCACAGAGCCAGTTCCAACCGTTTCAGGGTCACATAGCCAGTTCCAACCGTTTCAGGGTCACAGAGCCAGTTCCAACCGTTTCAGGGTCACAGAGCCAGTTCCAACCGTTTCAGGGTCACAGAGCCAGTTCCAACCGTTTCAGAGTCACAGAGCCAGTTCCAACCGTTTCAGGGTCACAGAGCCAGTTCCAACCGTTTCAGGGTCATAGAGCCAGTTCCAACCGTTTCAGGGTCACAGAGCCAGTTCCAACCGTTTCAGGGTCACAGAGCCAGTTACAACCGTTTCAGGGTCACAGAGCCAGTTCCAACCGTTTCAGAGTCACATAGCCAGTTCCAACCGTTTCAGAGTCACAGAGCCAGTTCCAACCGTTTCAGGGTCACAGAGCCAGTTCCAACCGTTTCAGAGTCACAGAGCCAGTTACAACCGTTTCAGAGTCAAAGAGACAGTTCCAACCGTTTCAGGGTCACAGAGCCAGTTACAACCGTTTCAGGGTCACAGAGCCAGTTACAACCGTTTCAGAGTCACAGAGCCAGTTACAACCGTTTCAGGGTCACAGAGCCAGTTCCAACCGTTTCAGAGTCACAGAGCCAGTTCCAACCGTTTCAGAGTCAAAGAGACAGTTCCAACCGTTTCAGGGTCACAGAGCCAGTTACAACCGTTTCAGAGTCACAGAGCCAGTTACAACCGTTTCAGGGTCACAGAGCCAGTTACAACCGTTTCAGAGTCACAGAGCCAGTTACAACCGTTTCAGGGTCACAGAGCCAGTTCCAACCGTTTCAGAGTCACAGAGCCAGTTACAACCGTTTCAGGGTCACAGAGCCAGTTCCAACCGTTTCAGAGTCAAAGAGACAGTTCCAACCGTTTCAGGGTCACAGAGCCAGTTACAACCGTTTCAGGGTCACAGAGCCAGTTCCAACCGTTTCAGAGTCACATAGCCAGTTCCAACCGTTTCAGGGTCACAGAGCCAGTTCCAACCGTTTCAGGGTCATATAGTCAGTTCCAACCGTTTCAGGGTCACGAGCCAGTTCCAACAGTTTCAGGGTCACAGAGCCAGTTCCAACCGTTTCAGGGTTACGAGCCAGTTCCAACCGTTTCAGGGTCACAGAGCCAGTTCCAACCGTTTCAGGGACACAGAGCCAGTTCCAACCGTTTCAGGGTCACAGAGCCAGTTCCAACCGTTTCAGGGTCACACAGCCAGTTCCAACCGTTTCAGGGTCATATAGTCAGTTCCAACCGTTTCAGGGTTACGAGCCAGTTCCATCCGTTTCAGGGTCACAGAGCCAGTTCCAACCATTTCAGGGTCACAGAGCCAGTTCCAACCGTTTCAGGGTCACAGAGCCAGTTCCATCCGTTTCAGGGTCACGAGCCAGTTCCAATAGTTTCAGGGCCACATACTCAGTTTCAATCGTTTCCTCAGAGCCGATTCCATCGATCACTAATTTTGCGATGAAGTTCCACGCATCCGATTGCGCCGATCTCGTTTTCCAACATCTACTGGCATCGGCTGGTGGTTAAGACGTTATTTTAAATTTACCAATCACATAATTCATTACAAACGGAAGGTGTTCGGCCGTTAATTGCTAATATTGCGTTAGTTTTATGTTACTTTGACCGCAAACGTAAACCGGAAGTTGTATCCAAAAAACAGAATTCGTACGTATGTTTACCATGAGAGTCTAAGCGGAATAACATGAAGTAAGTTTAATCATCTGAGTGTTAATTCTTTTTAACTAAATCGAACATTATATGTCTTGTGAAACGTATAGTTTTCAAAGTGACAGTTGAAAACTAAACTAAGCGCATTAAAATAGATGTTTAGCACGGCGTTGAATGCCTATAAACGGCTTAGCACTTTTTGTACGTCAGCGCAAAGTTTGATGGCCCTGAAATGGTTAGGTTAAGATAACTACACATATTCATACGCAACATCGGTACATTATTATTATTATTTGCGGCGATATGTAAATGGCAACGACACAAGTGTAATGGTATTTCGCATTTGCAGCGAAGTAGCAGCCTTGACATCCAAGCTGATGCCAATTGTGATGATTTACCTGTTCTTCGATGGAATTGCAGTAAGTATTTGGTGTGCGTGTGCGTGTGCGTGTGCGTGTGCGTGTGCGTGTGCGTGTGCGTGTGCGGTGTGCGTGTGCGTGTGCGTGTGCGTGTGCGTGTGCGTGTGCGTGTGCGTGTGCGTGTGCGTGTGCGTGTGCGTGTGCGTGTGCGTTGCGTGGTGCGTGTGCGTGTGCGTGTGCGTGTGCGTGTGCGTGTGCGTGTGCGTGTGCGTGTGCGTGTGCGTGTGCGTGTGCGTGTGCGTGTGCGTGTGCGTGTGCGTGTGCGTGCGTGTGCGTGTTGTGTCGTGTGCGTGTGCGTGTGCGTGTGCGTGTGCGTGTGCGTTGGTGCGTGTGCGTGTGCGTGTGCGTGTGCGTGTGCGTGTGCGTGTGCGTGTCGTTGCGTGTGCGTGTGCGTGTGCGTGTGCGTGTGCTGTCGTGTGCGTGTGCGTGTGCGTGTGCGTGTGCGTGTGCGTGTGCGTGCTGTGCGTTGCGTGTGCGTGTGCGTGTGCGTGTGCGCGTGTGCGTGTGCGTGTGCGTGTGCGTGTGCGTGTGCGTGTGCGTGTGCGTGTGCGTGTGCGTGTGCGTGTGCGTGTGCGTGTGGTTGCGTGTGCGTGTGCGTGTGCGTGTGCGTGTGCGTGTCGTGCTGGCGTGTGCTGTGCGTGTGCGTGTGCGTGTGCTGTGCGTGTGGTGTGCGTGTGCGTGTGCGTGTGCGTGTGCGTGTGCTGTGCTGTGTGCGTGTGCGTGTGCGTGTGCGTGTGCGTGTGCGTGTGCGTGTGCGTGTGCGTGTGCTGTGCGTGTGCGTGTGCGTGTGCGTGTGCGTGTGCGTGTGCGTGTGCGTGTGCGTGTGCTGCGTGTGCGTGTGCGTGTGCTGTGTGCGTGTGCGTGTGGTGTGCTGTGTGTGCGTGTGCTGTGCGGTGCGGTCGTTGCGTGTGCGTGTGCGTGTGCCGTGTGCGTGTGCTCGGCGTGTGCGTGTGCGTGTGCGTGTGCGTGTGCGTGTGCGTGTGCGTGTGCGTGTGCGTGTGCGTGTGCGTGTGCGTGTGCGTGTGCGTGTGCGTGTGCGTGTGCGGTGTGCGTGTGCGTGTGCGGGCGTGTGCGTGTGCGTGTGCGTGTGCGTGTGCGTGGCTGTGCGTGTGCGTGTGCGTGTGCGTGTGCGTGTGCGTGTGCGTGTGCGTGTGCGTGTGCGTGTGCGTGTGCGTGTGTGCTACAAACATTGATGATGCATAAACTTAATTAAATGAGTAGCTGTTATGGTTTTATATTGATATCGATAATAACATGTCAAATGATGTACGCGGAGATTATACGATAGCGGATATGACCTCACCGGAGTGTTGGACTTGTATGTTTCAGACAGCGAGCAAAGGAATTCTTTACGGAACTGGTCGGCAGGTTTATGGCGCAGTGCTTCTATTCATCTCCTACTATGTTCTCGCTCTACCAATCGGAATACCTCTAATGTTTCTCACGTGGCTACGATCTGCTGGTACGTTTCATATTGTGACACAGTCAAAAATATAATACGATGTTTAACGGTCACCGCTATACTGTATGTAATGTAATATTTTAATATAAACAAATGGTTGTATAATTTGGATAAGTATCATCGTAGCGCCTTATACACTAGGAATTATAAAGCTCCACACGAATACTTACGTAACATATTATAACATTTTAATTTAACAAATGTCCTTTCTGATCATTGCAGTTTAAGTGGAATTTTAATTGCAATAGTTTATATGTGTTGGTTGTCTTAGTTTGGTAGTTTTGCAGTCGCGATATGCGATATCGTTGAATATATTTAATTACTCTATACCCAATATACTATTCATTGTTGTAATACCGTACTTGCGAAAGTAACACTAGTCACTCATATACTGACTGAAATAGCGTGGCTACTACAACCACTAGTAAAGCATTACGTTAGATGTAATATTACTTGGGATCTTTCTGATCAGTACTGATAGCATCAAACTGCATTGTCGAATAAGAACACCTCTTGCACGGTAACATAAGGTCCGTTCATATGGATAATCATGTGTTTTAAAACAAGTACTGTTCTCTGTTGCCAGGTTACTGGTGGGCCCTCGCAGGAAACTTGATCTTGCAGGCAATCGTTCTTTTCTGCGTTGTCTCGCGAACTAATTGGCCATATCAGGTCGTAAAGGTATTGCATTGTTGTGGTTCATTTGTAATGGCGGTAGTCAAATAACAGCACTGTTCTGAATTATTTCATAGTGTTTTAATTAATTTTTATATATGTTATGTATATCAAAATCAGGAGAGGAGTACGACAGGGAGATACCATATCGTCTAAGCTGTTTACGGCAGCACGCGAAAGCACATTCCGACGACTAATTTGGGAAACCAGAGGCTTGAAGATAGACGTCATAGATAGTCATCTTCGCTTCGCCGACGATATACTCATATGCGCTAATACACCACATGAACTACAACAAATGTTAGCTAATGAAAGTGAAACTCAGGGTCGGAAGATCAACATGTCGAAAACAAAGGTGATAATGGAAAACGACATGCCAATATATGTTAGCAACACTCAGATCGTGAACGTTGAAAGCTACATCTACCTGGGACAGAGATACAGCACTAGAGACAAAAACCAAAACAAGGAGATTCAAAGAAGAATCACGGCCGGATGAACAGCATTCGCCAAGCACCGCGACATCTTCAAGGGTAATACTGGAACATGCTTGAAGAGACAAGTTTACAATACATGCGTACATCCAACAATGACATACGGCGCGAAAACACGGGCACTCACCACCCAAACAAAGAACAAGCTAGCAGCCGCACAAACAAAAATGGAAAGGAATATGTTAAACATCACATACCAGGACAGAAAAACAAGCATCTGGGTAAGAGAAAAGACAAAGGTCACAGACATGATTGAACAAGTCAGAAGACGGAAGTGGACCTGGGCAGGGCTCGTCAGCAAGATACGAGATAACCGATGGACTCTTCGGATCACCAGATGGAAACCCTACGAAAGGAGAAGACCTAGAGGAAGACCGGTGAGACGAACCACACGACTACTGGAAGGGACCATTTGGCAGAGGATAGTGCAAGATAGGCAGATGTGGAGCACGCTGAGGCCTTCGTCCAACCACAGGACACTGGCTGTACAATGATGATGATGATGATGCTGATGATGATGATGCTGATGATGATGATGATGATGATGATGATGATGATGATGATGATGATGATGATGATGATGATATATATATATATATATATATATATATATATATATATATATATATATATATTTATGGTACACAATACAAATTGGAAGGTCACGCCCTCATACCATAAACCAAGTAAAGTGCATTATCGCTAATGTGGTACATTTCGGAGTGCATTGTACTATGTTGTTTTTCGCATCGTTCAACGGAATTAGGCATAATTAATTAATTGTAGTATTTTACCTATAAAATATTGCCATCTAAGAGCGATACGCCCCCTAGCGACGACAATAAAGAGTGGTGCCACAAAACGGCCCCGGGGTATACTGGTTTATTATTAAATATGATTGGTTATTTGTTCAGGCCCAGGAGCGAGCTGGTGTGATTGGGGAACTGTTTCTTCACGAAGACAAACTGGAGGCAGGCGAAAAAGAAGATGAACGGAAGGGTTCGTAACTAGAAACACTGAAGAATGATGACAAATACTGACGTACTCTTGAATACCGTCGATCTTCATAACGTACAGATTGAATTAAAGCTATAAGAATAAGGATTTTTATTCTAACTCTAAATACAGTATGCATCTAATAACAGTTAACATAAATTAAAAATAAATATCTAGATAGTGATATATATATATATATATATACAAGTATTTTTGAGGGGCCAATATTAAGATATAATAATAGCTCTCAAAATAGTCACCTATAGATCTACGCATTGATTTTTATATAGCTCATAACAACACTCGATCAAAACTGTTTACTGGATTGTTTAGGGGTGAACCAATCCGTGTATTGCAGGGCTTCTAAGCAACTCACAGAAACCACCGACGGGTCTTTATGAACGTAGAAGTCATCTGTCCATGTCTCTGAGTGTCACGGAGATAGAGAGTATCATCGCCACGGGGGACAAACTTAGCATTTCACAGATAATTGTCAGGTAAGCTGATGCATCAAGTCAGACTTTGTTTAGTTATATTCCGTTTATACAAAAATAACAGTGTATATGAGTGATCACATTTGACAACTGGTCACAACGAGGCTTGCTAATCTCCAAAAACAGTTAAAATAAGTGAAAACATTTGCCTCTATGTCATTGCATAACATATGTAATATATAGCTTTGTCTATGGAGGTTGAGACGTTTAGATATAGGTAGAAAGCGGGGTCAAAAAGATGTCACGTGCAATATAACCGCTCTCCGCGGGCGGCTGTGGGTGTCAGTCCGCCAGCGTATCCACATGTCCGATTTTAATCCGGGCTATTCGACGAAAATGTTCAAGTTTACGTGATTATGACGTCACCCTGGCTTTGCATAGCAAATAGTCGAAATGAGTCGTCTAATGTGCACCAGCACGGGAAAATTGGTGGATGTAGAGGATTGAAATTGAAATTGGTGGTGTATAACATTTGAAAAACAAGCGGAAATATTGATTGATAAGTATTATTCTTGTGTTAAGGTTATTCATAAAGTGGTACTGGACATATATTGAGTAGTAGTTTTGGTTAAAGTTTGTTAGTTAGCCGTATTTTTGAACAGATTAGTATAGTGGGTGATAATTGGGTAATCTAGGCTTCGACAAATTGTAAACAAGATTGAGCAAATCTCTTTATTTGAAATAGTATATAAGAGATAAAGCAATAAGAGTAACAACTACATATGTAAGATAAAACTGTGAATAGGTATCACTGTTATTAAAAATAAACAAGCGTTTTAGTAGGAAACCCTTGTTTGTTTATATAGGTAGTGTCCAACGTTTCCGCTAGAGAACGGTACCAGTACAGACTAAACTTATTGTTCATGGTAGCATAGGTAGAAAGTTGTTTATAACATAAAGTGTGCTGCAGTGGCTGTACACAATAATAAACAGTCTTTGTAAAGACAAAGTTGGTTTAAACTAAGAGTTGATTTTGACAAATCGTAATATGGCACCTGGCAAGCGGCAAGTGAAGGCAAGGAGGCACTTGGTGTGTAACCACTGCCACAGCTTAGTGGATTTTGCCGTATCGGGGTGCGGAAAAACTTGGTCAGAGACAACGGAGGAAGGGTTTACGTTCCAATGTTTAGGGTGTTGGAAAGTGGACTGTCTGACAGCAGAGTTAGCTAGGCTAACGGATATTGTGAAGGGGATGCAGAGTGGAGGGAGGGTGATTGCAAGGACAACAAATGGAGAAAGAACAACAGGAAACATGACATGCAGGAAGGTGACAGGGGAGAAAGTGACAATAGAGAAGGAGGGGGGACAAGGGGACAGGAGATGAGAGAAGTAGATGCGACAGGAGGTAAGACGAATGGAAGAAAGGAAGTGAGAGGTGATGTGACCAAACGGAAGTCAATAACAAGGACGATGACAGGAAGAAAAGAGACCGGAAAGAAAGGAACAACAGAGAAAGCGGCAGGAGGAAAAGTCAGCAACCAGGGAGATGCAAAACGGAGGAGCTACTCTGAAGCAGTGATCGAGGGGGCATTGAGAACAGAAAGGGTATTTATGGGAGACTCCATTTTGCGAAAAACAGACAGGACATTAAGCAAAGGAGAAGACGTTGTTGTTTGTCTTCCGGGGGCTAGGATAGAGACTGAACGGGTAGAGAACGTATTGGGGCATGGCCAAGGGGGGTCTATATTAGTACACGTAGGGACGAACAATGCAGACAGGGATGGAACAACCAGGATAGTAAAGAGATACAGAGAGTTGGTAGAGACACTGAAGAAGACGAGAGTTGAACAGATCATACTCTCGGGAATCTTGCCAGTGATGGGGGGAAGGGGAACAACATTTAGAAATTGCAAGAGGATGGCAATTAACGGACTATTAGAGCAGATGTGTGAAGAAGAAGGAGTTGGATTTGTAGATTTCTGGGAATATTTTGTTGGTAAAGAAGATATGTTTATGAGATATGGCCTCCATCTAAGCGGAAAGGGCGCAGCAGTGTTCTCCGAGAACCTTCTTCGATCGATGAATAATGGAACAGGTTGCAACTTTTTAAACTAGTTTCGCAGGGGGGATACACAGAGAAGCCAAATACTAGAGGCATAGATAAAGATAGCAAAAAGACATCAGCAAAGAACAGCCTGGAAAGCCCTACAGAATTTGGTTATAAATGTGTTTGTTTAAATGCAAGGAGCATAGTAAACAAAAGAAATGATCTAAACATTATGGTAGAAGATAATGACCCTCACATAATAGGTATAACTGAATCTTGGGCCACACCCGATATATCAGATGCCGAATTAGGAATGACAGGGTATGTAATGTTTAGGAAAGATAGATTAGGAAGAAGGGGAGGAGGAGTTATTTTATATATTAAAGAATCCATCCAAGCTTATGAAATAAAATTAGAAAAAGAAGCAGAATGTGAAGAAGCTGTCTGGTGTAACATAGTTACAGGAAAGTCAACATTAACTGTTGGGTTAGTGTATCGGAGTCCAAACATAAGCATGGAAGAGAATGAAAAAATACATAACGCTATCAAAGAAGTGATTAAACAGGACTGTATTATTATGGGGGATTTTAACCATAGGCATATACAGTGGACATCTCTACAGAGTACCGGGAGAGAGGATCAAGAGTTTTTAAATTTAGTACAAGATAGTTTCCTTTCTCAACATTTGTTAGAAGCAACCAGGGGCGAGAACGTGTTAGACATAGTATTGAGCTCACAGAAGGAATTTGTTGATAATGTCAAGATATGTGAGCCACTGGGGTGTAGTGATCACAACCAGATACATTTTATCATCAAAGTAAAGGGAGAACGGAATAGAAAAATAAGGTACAGGAAAGAAATTCACAAAGGAAGATATAAGGACATGAGGGAATATTTAGCAAAGATAGACTGCAATAACACACTGAAGAATAAGACAGCAACAGAATGCTGGACTATTTTAAAGAGGGAAATTGACTGCGTCGTTGACAAATTTGTCCCCTTGAAAAAAACAGGGGAAACGGTCAAAGAAGAAACACTTATCGAAGGAAGCCACTAGAAAAATCAAGTACAAGCAAATGATGTGGAAGACATATAGACATACCGGAAGTGAAGAAGACTATAGCATGTATAAAGAAGCACTTAATCAAGCTACAGCTGAAATTAGAAATTCAAAGAGAAGCTACGAAAAACAAATAGCTTTTAATATAAAACATGATAGCAAGAGTTTTTATGCGTATGTTCGAAGTAAACAGAAAGTTCAGGATAAGGTCGGTCCTCTAGAAGGTAGTGATGGAAACATAATAACAGAGGGATTCTTAATGGCAGAAAACCTAAACGAGTACTTTAGTTCGATGTTTACCAGGGAAGATATTAGTATATTACCAGTACTTGAGACTAAGTTCGAAGGGAGAGAGTTTGACTATTTAGGACAACTAATTGTAACCTCAACAATGGTAGCTAGGAAAATAAGAGATATGAAGGATAATAAATCACCTGGAGTGGATGGGATTCCTCACAAATTACTATTGGAAATTGTATAACAAATCAGCATACCGCTTGCAACAGTGTTCAATTTGTCATTAGAGGAGGGAATAGTTCCGTTAGAATGGAAAGAAGCAAACATTATACCATTATTTAAAAAAGGTTCGAGAAACTAGTCAGAGAACTATAGACCAGTGAGTTTAACATCGGTGATTTGCAAACTATTAGAAAGACTAATTAAAGATCACCTGGTTGATTTTCTTGTTAAAAATAAATTGATAAACCCATCTCAACATGGGTTTTTAAAACCGAGGTCATGCTTAACAAATATGTTATGTTTTTTGGAAGATGTCACAAAGTGGCTAGATGAGGGATCACCAGTAGATATAATCTACTTAGATTTAAAAAAGCCTTTGACAAAGTGCCACACCAAAGACTACTACTTAAACTAAAGGCCCATGGCATAGGAAATGGAATGATCAACTGGATAGAAAAATGGCTTATTGATAGAAGACAAAGAGTAGTTGTTGATGGGGAGGTTTCAAACTGGAAAGCGGTTTTGAGTGGAGTACCGCAGGGATCAGTACTGGGACCTATTTTATTCTTAATATATATCAATGATTTGGATGATGACATAACAAGCAAGGTGTTGAAGTTTGCGGACGACACAAAAGTGTTTAGGAAAATTAAAAGTGATGCAGATAGACAGCATTTACAAGATGATCTTAATAAGTTGATAGAATGGTCTGAGAAGTGGCAAATGCTGTTTAATTTTGGAAAGTGTAAGTGCCTTCACACAGGACATGGGAATGAAGATGCACAGTATACAATGGATGATACTGTACTAAATACTACCTTAAAGGAAAAGGACTTAGGGTTAACTATTAGTGCTGACATGAAGGTATCAGAGCAGTGTGGAATTGCAGCAGCGAAGGGAAACCAAATTCTTGGATTAATTAGACGAAATATAGTGTACAAAGAAAAAGAACTAATGATACCGCTGTATAAAACAATAGTTAGGCCTCACTTAGAATATTGTATACAAGCATGGAGGCCATATCGCAAGAAGGATATTGATATGCTAGAAAGAGTACAAAGGAGAGCAACCAAAATGATACCAAAACTCAGGAATATTAGTTATGAAATGCGTCTAAACAAATGTGGTTTAACAACACTAGAAACCAGAAGATTGAGAGGAGATCAGATTGAGGTGTTTAAAATATTGAATGGATATGAAAATATTGACAGAAATATTTTTTTCACAGTCAAGGAAGAGAGAAGGACTAGAGGACATGGAGTTACATTAGCAAAGAAGCAGTGTAGACTAGATAGTAGAAAATTTTCATTTCCACAAAGAACAGTAAACGAATGGAACAGATTATCAGCTGATTGTGTAGGTGCTAGTAGTGTTAATATATTTAAAAATAAAATCGACATATACCTAAGACGGGAGGGGTATACTTAGATAGATAGGTTGGACTCTCGATAAGCCAAATGGCTTCCTAGTCCTCCCATCTAGAGTTGAATCTCTAGGTGGCAATCTTGTTAAATCTTAAATCTTGTTAAATCTATATTCGGAGTGAGTCTGGATTGATCTGGTCGGGTGAACACTGCTTTTGTATTCCGGTTTTAACTGGTTGCGTATATTTAAGTAAGTTTAGTGAAACCGCCCTCTGTTTTACACATTCTCGCCTTAAACCAAAATAAGTTTCGTCATTCCAGCTGGATGATGTCATCATATTGTGGCGCACATTTCGTAGTTTACGGGTCTTCTCCTTCTATGGGTCGATCGACAACTTGACAATATGCTTCTGGCTGCTGCAGAAGAACACAGCAAATATGTAAAGAACCCAAGAACCAATGCACAA
This sequence comes from Ridgeia piscesae, assembly GCA_025642075.2. Taxonomy (NCBI): domain Eukaryota; kingdom Metazoa; phylum Annelida; class Polychaeta; order Sabellida; family Siboglinidae; genus Ridgeia; species Ridgeia piscesae. The sequence continues at coordinate 184,571 of JAODUO010000809.1, read as the reverse complement.
GGAATGAACACAAAAGATTGTTATCCGCCATTATTACGACTCCATTTACACACGCACGCATGCAAAGGCATATACAAGACACACAAATCCACGCGTCGTACACACGCACGGACGCACGCTTGCACGCTCGCTCGCACACACACACACACACACACACACACACACACACACACACACACACACACACACGCACACACATATACATACATACATACATACACATACGTCCGCATACCGCCGACGAGGACAACCCGATTGATAACGAAAGGGTGAGATTAGTAGGCAGGAAGGCCAACATAAAGGGAACACACACACTTGCAAGAGGTAAACTGTACAGAAAGTAGACGAGAAGGGCTACGAGCTGCTGAGAGTATATGATGACGTCATCCAACCGGAACGTCGTACATACCGATATAAACCATCCTGATTTGAGGCGAAAGTTGATAGAACAAGTATATGCTTTACAAACACAAAAACCCAACAGAGTTATGGCGACGAATGCTATTTTTACGTAATATTTTAATGTCCACTTTGTTGCCAGTTAAGTTCACTTTAAAACTAGTTGTATACATTATTTACTGGGCAAGTACACTTATGTTTTGCGTTTGTCAGACGCGGCTTCGTCGTGATCATCATGACTCTGATCCTGGCTGCTGGCGTGGCTGGTCACCTGCTGGTCACTGTTCCGCCGTCCACGTCTTATGCCAACTCGACAACAGCGATACATGGAGGTTTACCGGTGCAGACGACAATATCTGCGCTCATTTGAAAACACATTTGCACCGTCAAGTCGTGAACACACCACGAAACATTGCACTTAATAATTGGCAACGTAAAGTAACAAAACTGGAAAATTTACGTCATATGGAATCATTTTGTGAAGTCGTGAGTTAGTGTTACGTCAGGTTTACCAAACTGGAAGGTTTACATCCTATGGAACCATGTTGTGACATCTTGATTTACTGTTACGTCAGATTTAATAAAACACTCAAAACAAATTATAATCACAACGTTCAACAATGCTATGTATTGTTGTCAATACCAGTCAACGGTTGCCTTTGACTTGTGGATGAAACTAACCAAAGTATATTACCGCAATTCGTATTAAATTATGTATTAAATTATGTATTAAATTATGTATTAAATTATGTATTAAATCATGTATTAAATTATGTATTAAATTATGTATTAAATCATGTATTAAATTATGTATTAAATTATGTATTAAATTATGTATTAAATTATGTATTAAATTATGTATAAATTATGTATTAAATTATGTAATAAATTATGTATTAAATTATGTATTAAATTATGTATTAAATTATGTATTAAATTATGTATTAAATAGTTAGACTAATGGTTTTGTTTAATTAGGAAGCTTCGTATATGTTGTTATGTCAGTATAGTACGATTTGCTGTGTGTGTCTACATCGTAGTCAAGTGAATTTAATGGGAACGTGTCATGTTAATAATTATTTCTAAGCAAGTTTATTTATTGACATTCTCTTGACAATACTTAGGTTTTGTTGATAGTAACACAATTCAATGTCCGCAGGACACGCTGTCTCCATTCACAAAATTACTCTAATTTTCACAGTAAATGTATTATTCAAATGCATGATCTCACGGCCATGTAGTGGTTCAACCTCTGTTCATCAGTCGGGGTTTGGAAGAGTAAGATTTGGGTTATTAGCATCACTGTACGACAACTCATTGTTGACTCTTTAGTAAAATACAGTTTTTGTGTCTACGTGTTCCGCGTTGTTCATGTTCACGTCAGATGCCATGCGGTAGATAAGATTGAAGTAAGTTTGAGATGTTTGAATATAAAAATCAAAAAAAAAAATTGAGGTTTTTCTTATAAATTCCCAGCAGACCCAAAGTTGTCGTTCGCTACCTGGTACATTTTACGTTCGATCAAGCAGGCAGCAAAATATGAAATATCGCACCATTTCGAAATCATTGTAACACATACTATCTAGCATCAACCATCATTTAATCTTCGATATACATAGCGCTCTAGGACGAGCCAGCTTAGTTCGGTCCTGGTACCTTGAGCATATTCATT
>JAODUO010000809.1:172500-177500 GCA_025642075.2 Ridgeia piscesae | reverse complement strand
GAGACAAAGAGAGAGAGAGAGAGAGACAGACAGAGAGAGACGGAGAGAGACAGAGAGACACAGAGAGAGACAGAGAGAGACAGAGAGAGACAGAGAGAGACAGAGAGAGACAGAGAGAGACAGAGAGAGACAGAGACAGAGACAGAGACAGAGACAGAGACAGAGACAGAGACAGAGACAGAGACAGAGACAGAGACAGAGACAGAGACAGAGACAGAGACAGAGACAGAGACAGAGACAGAGACAGAGACAGAGACAGAGACAGAGACAGAGACAGAGACAGAGACAGAGACAGAGACAGAGACAGAGACAGAGAGAGAGACAGACAGACAGACAGACAGACAGACAGACAGACAGACAGACAGACAGAGAGAGACAGAGAGAGAGACAGAGAGAGACAGAGAGAGACAGAGAGAGACAGAGAGAGAGAGACAGAGAGAGACAGAGAGACAGACAGAGAGAGACAGAGAGAGACAGAGAGAGACAGAGAGAGAGACAGACAGAGAGAGAGACAGACAGAGAGAGAGACAGAGAGAGACACAGAGAGACAGAGAGACAGAGAGAGAGAGAGAGCAGAGACAGAGAGAGACAGAGAGAGACAGAGAGAGACAGAGAGAGACAGAGAGAGAGAGAGACAGAGAGAGAGAGAGAGAGAGAGAGAGAGAGAGAGAGAGAGAGAGAGAGAGAGAGAGAGAGAGAGAGAGAGAGAGAGAGAGAGAGAGAGAGAGAGAGAGAGAGAGAGAGAGAGAGAGAGAGAGAGAGAGAGAGAGAGAGAGAGAGAGAGAGAGAGCAGTACTACAAATGTGTGGGTTTTCTTTACACTTACGTTGCAGCCAATTCACCTTGATTCTAATGACGTTTCGATTGCCATCTGCAAATGTCATAGGACTACCGCTAGATGGAGCAGAATAGCTAACGTATCGCCATCTAGCGATAGTTCTCAGACGTAATTCTCAAATACAGTTAGAAACGTCACACGAGAGAGATGCTGCATCAACTTCAAAATAAGTAAAATGGAATGGATGCCTATTTGAACCACCCAATCTGATGAACCTTTTCAGTCCTGTATTTATTGTATATTAACAAATTAATATTGATACAGTACGGGTTGCTGTCTGTTGTATACATTGGGCGTTAACCAGTGGCTACTAATGCTAATACTGTACTTATAGTAATTAAATTAGTCTAGTTTTATAACTAGAATAAAAGACAAATCAGAAAATATTGTTGTCCTCTCAGGATCCAGTCGGAAGGAAACATCTCCAAGAACTGTCAACGATGTGTCACCGGAGTCACGTGGCCAACAGAGAGCGTGCAGTCGGTGCTGCAACGTACTGTTTCCTGCGCAGATATGGCCTCAGCTTGTGTGCATATTCCAGTTGGCGTTGCCTATCGTAGGTGGTTTAGAATGAGAACTCATCTATGTTCAATAGTTGATTTTTATTCGAATGCTGTTAGTAGTGTTTTTTATATTTAGCGTAGTCAATTACAACAACATCATCCGAAAGGAACTGTTATAATGTGTACTATTTCTAAATAACAATATTAATATTATTTATTTTATAAATAGCAATTTCCAATAAAGTGCTTAAAGCGCTGTACAACACTAAAACCTAAACATTCAATATGTATGCACAATAAAAATAAGACAAATATCTGTTATAATAGTTATAAAACAATCGAATCATATGTATCGCATCATTAACATAAAATAAATGAATAAACTGTATTTGAGCATTATAATACTTACATAATTATATGCAATAATGTGTAGACAAATAAAGCATGAGTTGAGCAGTAAAGGCTCAATGAAAGGAAAGTGTCAGCAGTATTCCGCTTTCAACATATATGTCTTTAGAGTCTATTTGAACATTGATAAGGTTCCACTACACCTAATGTGAATCGGCAGCGAATTCCTTAGTCGAGGCCCAAACATTTTGAAAGAACGACCACCAAAATTAACAAGCTTTATTCGCGGCACTTGTCGCAGACTTTGTTGGGACGAGCGTGTACGCCCTGCAGGACACTGCGATTAACAGAGCTGAAGTACTACGAAATACTACGATTAACAGAGCTGAAGTACTACGAAATACTACGATTAAAAAATGAAATACTACGAAATACTACGATTAACTGAGCTGAAGTACTACGAAATATACGATTAACAGAGCTGAAGTACTACGAAATACTACGATTAACAGAGCTGAAGTACTACGAAATACTACGATTAACTGAGCTGAAGTACTACGAAATACTACGATTAACTGAGCTGAAGTACTACGAAATACTACGATTAACAGAGCTGAAGTACTACGAAATACTACGATTAACAGAGCTGAAGTACTACGAAATACTACGATTAACTGAGCTGAAGTACTACGAAATACTACGATTAACAGAGCTGAAGTACTACGAAATACTACGATTAACTGAGCTGAAGTACTACCAAATACTACGATTAACTGAGCTGAAGTACTACGAAATACTACGATTAACAGAGCTGAAGTACTACGAAATACTACGATTAACAGAGCTGAAGTACTACGAAATAATACGATTAACAGAGCTGAAGTACTACGAAATACTACGATTAACTGAGCTGAAGTACTACGAAATAATACGATTAACTGAGCTGAAGTACTACGAAATACTACGATTAACTGAGCTGAAGTACTACGAAATAATACGATTAACTGAGCTGAAGTACTACGAAATACTACGATTAACTGAGCTGAAGTACTACGAAATACTACGATTAACTGAGCTGAAGTACTACGAAATACTACGATTAACTGAGATGAAGTACTACGAAATACTACGATTAACAGAGCTGAAGAGAAAATACACAGGTGTGAAATAACCGTAATAATATTAAAAACAGGCTGCCACATCGTGAAAACTTATATAGGCCTATAAAATACTCCCTCATATATTTTGGAAAACAATTACATATCCATGTGCATGTTATATGTGTACAGTATTTATATTTTGTTTACAGTATTTCTACTTTCACCTATTTCCTTTATGATGTTCAGGTGACGACCCAGTTTTGTCAGATGTTGATTGGCCCTATATCGCTCATCTTCTGCGGACACTTGGGAGATCCCATACAGCTGGACGGCGCGGCCCTGGGAATCAGCGTGAGTCGAACTTGGTTGCATTTACCTAAATCGATGTCACCTCTCGATTGCACTATGGTAAACTCGTATTTGGAATGTAGTGTAACTTATGATAAAAAAAGTGGCTGCATCAACAACCGCAGCTGAAGACACCATTTGTAACCAGCGGTATCAGCAGACAACAGCAGCAGACAACGAAGGTAGATAACATTACTAGACAACAGCAACAGACAACAGCAACAACATGAATAGGCAACAGCATAAGGCAACATCCAATGGCGTCGCCGTCAGCAATGATTTTGTCATAATTGTCATCGTTGTTGGCAGTCGTCGTTCTTGTTAATAACAACAGACTACTGTTATTGCAGATGATAAACGTTACGTCTACTGCGATCGCCCTAGGCTTAGGAACTGCGTGTGACACTTTCTTTTCTCAGGTGAGACACTTCAACATGCATATGCATTTCTTTGGCAGCTCTCCAGTGCAATCCGCGAACCATATTTCAAACACTGCAGATATGTGTCCTGAAATTGTCGAAAATAATGGCATGTTTTTATTTACAATACCATTGAACACATACTATTGAGTAACAAATAATGGTCGTGTTCGATATATATATATATATATATATATATATATATATATATATATACATATATATATATATATATATATATATATATATATATATATATATATATATATATACATATATATATATATGTATATATGTATATATATATATATATATATATATATATATATATATATATATAATATTGCAAGTATTTCTCATTATTTTATTGTTTTTGCTGAACAGCTGAAATAATTGTTTTTATTCAAATTCGCTCAGTTGTTATAGCCTTTTTGTCTCATAGAAACGATGTCTTACAACATTGTCATATTAACGTTCACTTTCGTTTTCTTCTTCAGACGTTTGGAAGCAGGAATAAAAAGCTGATGGGCGTTTATGCACAAAAAGGTTAGCTTTGTGGAATATATAAGCGCACATACTTCAGATGCACCTGTGTACTTGTGTTTTTTTTAGAATAGCAATAACTATAAAGTAACTAGCGTCATCACAAATAAATTGATCAAACCTAAAACCTATCAAAGATAATCCTAATTGAAAAATACACATTAAAACAACCGCATATAAAATATAAAAGCCTATGATGTAACGTAGTTTCCGTGACATGTCGTTCGTCTATTGCAGCCGTGTATATATTCCTGTTGGTGTTGATGCCATGTTTCGCTGTACATCTCAATTTTGGGAGTTTCCTTGCTCTGGTAGGACAACATCCGGAAGTGTCCAGGTTTGTATGGACTCTATTTATCTACCCGATTAGTCGTCTGTGTTTTAACAAACGAACATAATATGAATTGTCTGGAATAATTTGTTCAACACACACACACACACACACACGACACGCACGCACGCACGCACGCACGCACGCACGCACACACACACACACACACACACACACACATACACACACACACACACAGCACGCACACAAACCACACACAACACACACACACACACACACACACACACACACAACACAAAACACACATACACACACACACACACACACACACACACACACACACACACACACACACACACACACCACACACACCACCACACACACACCACACACACACAAACACACTACCCCAAACTTCAAAACCACATATACTCGATTAAGGCTTTGGATATATGTAGTTATGTATATATATATATATATATATATATATATATATATATATATATATATGTGTGTGTGTGTATGTGTATGTGTTTTGTCTGTTGTGTGTGTGTGTGTGTGTGTGTGTTGTGTGTGTGTGTGTGTGTGTGTGTGTGTGTTGTTGTGTGT
>JAODUO010000809.1:162500-167500 GCA_025642075.2 Ridgeia piscesae | reverse complement strand
GCAAATGTTTTGCAAGTCATCAGCCAGTCCACTGAGTTGTGTGTCATCATTTCTTTCCAGATGCTATTGTTCAAATGCATCCGTGTGTAGATTAGCCATTGCCTCCCGTAGTAATTTGTGTTCGCGCATACTTTGGTAGTAATCCCCTGCGGAAGCAAAACCTTTGTTAGCCGTTCCTTGTTGGCATAAACCAGTTTCTATAAGGATGTCTTCAGCATCACTGTTCCACATAGTTTTTCCAACTGCGCCCATAACGTTTCCAGCGAGATGAAAGTACACACACATGACAATAAGATTCCAATGTCATCATCAGGGGAAGCTTGCTCCCGTAGCCCATTCGAAATATCATGCAAAGCCTGATCAGCCATAACTACTGTGTGTTTCACCCCAAATTTATTGGCCAGCTTTGCTGCATATTCTAAGCGGATCTATTTGACCAGAATGGACCATTAGACCATATATAAAGCATACGACTGGCACTGTTGACGCCAGTGTTGTGAAGAAAGCATTCCAACTTTGACAGTGGTTGCATTCGAGCTCTACCTTCTTTGTGGGTGACGAAAGGCAAAATTGCCATGCCACACTGTATTGACACATAGGTTGCAAATCTACAGTCCTCGTCTATTCAAGTGATCTGGCTTTACGCCTTTCGCACAAAGAAATGTAGCGTGGTTCAATTGGAGAAGGTATGGTGCTCGACAAGAAAAGTTTCAATACGTTATGATGATAACAGTGCGAAAATCTTCGTCCTCAAAATAGCTTATGCAGACGACAAGTTACCGTTTTTTAGATGTCAATAATATGTCTGTCACATACTATATAATTGGTAACCATAAGTGTGCGTTGTTTTTATTTTTGTTAGTTTCGTATTTATTGTCGGTAAAACACTGTGGACACCAAAATAAGTTAAAATGACTGATACGCTGTAAAATATATTTAATTTACATATTAGACGCAACGTATATATATATATATCTAGGATATATATATATATATATATATATATATATATATATATATATATATATATATATATATATATATTAAATATATATATATATATATATATATATATATATATATATATATATATATATATATATATATATTTCAGTTAAGAATGATGTTAAAATCTAACGTCAAACCAAAATGAGGGGGAAATATACACTGTATGACGATTCAAGAACAAGTGATATTCAGATATATTTTACAAGTATATTGTATAAATCAACCGAGGTATGAATGGGATACCTTTGATATGTTAACCATATATTTTGAATATGTAGTAAGGTGACTACGGTACATTTATATGAAATGTTTTCTACTTATTTTCAATTGTTTATTTCTCATTGCCATATATATATATATATATATATATATATATATATATATATATATATATATATATATATATATATATATATATATATTTCTATAATATATTTGTATATATTTGTATATATTTTGTCTTTATTCTTCTCACCATTCCGGATATATTTTGGTACAGAAACTAGCTAAATTGATTAAATAAACTATGAATATTTCATAGCCATTGTGACTTAACGGTCATTCAGACATCTTCAGGCCGGACTATAAGTGTAATTTTCAAGTGCCGTGTTGTGTTGCTTGGGCATACGATGGGCGAGTAATACCTGTTCGGACGACTCATGGTGAAAACAATGGCTGTGAAAAGAGTGACACAGATGACTCAGAACAATGTTTAAGATGTGATTGAGTAACACCTTGATGTGTTTTTATTTCGAATAATACGTGTTATCATAATTTTATATTGCCTTAACAAACATCGCATTAAGAACCAGCAGTAGGTATGCATCAGGACTGTCTTTAATAGTGAAATTATTAACCTAAGAAACGCGAAAATTATCCAATCAATGAAATTCACTCCGATTTGCGTCACGTCACGATTGCGCAACACTTTGGGGTGGGGTACACGTTTGGCTCGTGATTGCGTATAACGTAGCGCTATTTTACTATCGCTTTGCAGTATTCAGTAGGTAAATGAATGTACATAATTTTGATATATTACATAAATATATTGATTACATATTAAGTTAACTATGACTCTTTTTGTGTGATGTCAACTGTGAAACCGAACTGATTGTTTCTCTCGATATTGTCCAATGTTTTGTACCTGGCTTCCTAAACAATAAACGTATCAATACGATATTGTCATAAATATTAGTTCTCGTCATTCCTGATTATATGATACTACACTTAAGTTTGTTGTTATACATTTACTGTGAAAATGTGGAAAGAAAAATATATGCAACGCGGCCATTCAGAGACCACATAGGTCTGAATGTAAATGCAACTTTCGGAGTGAGCTACAATGATTTGAGAGGGTTGACCTCTGGAATATTACTAAGGTAAGTTTGACGTTATGAAAACGACAGGGCAACCAAAATTAACACTAGGTGCCCACTTCGACCCCCGTGTATATCTGCGTCACGCAATACTCGTTGTATGTTCAGCATAACGACGGACGGACAGGAAGTGAGGTGATTTGAGTGAACGCACTTTTGCCAGTAGGTTATAATTGTCCTAATTTAAAATGAGATGCAATCCGGCTACCTGCGCTAAGTGGTTGCGAACCAATTGTTCTTGGTTGAGTTACACAGAAATTATTATTTATTAACCATAATATGATATGTTCCGTCTATTAACAAACCTGTCATGTCAATGTGTATACATCGAAGCAGACTGTTACGTCAAAAGCCAAGACGTTCGCCGTTTCCTGTTGTAGGTTTACTGGGAACAACTGAGCTTGGAGCACAATCAGTTCTACTACAAATTGACATATTATGGTACCAAGTGAGTTAATCCAAATGAACTGTCATGACCTGCATTTTGGCCATTCTACCTGTAGAACTACAATAATTATTCATCTCCGTAAGACGTTGTCAACTCTGCATTCAAAACTATACAGACATTAAGAAATCACCTCTCAACAACCTGTTTTGTTTTCTTCCGTATATATCCACCGTTTCTCACGGTCATCTTCATCGGACTGAATTTCCCGGTAGTGTCACATGACTTGCATCATGTGACACAAGCTGGAGCATGACCGGCGGGAGTTCCTGACCAATGTCTTTGGTTAAAACCGGCTTCCCCTGTCTATGTTTACGGCCTCTTTTATTTTCCTTCTGTGCCAGTTCTCTTCACTGTCGAGGATTTTCACATCCCTCATTGAACACTGGTGGCCTGTGTTCAACTTGTGTTCACTCACTGCTGATAGGGGTTGGCGACGACACAACAGATGTTTTTAGTTCGTGTGCCCAGTGGCCTTGCTGTTTCCCCTGTGTAGTGTTGCTTGCAGTCCGGGCGTTGGATGTCGTATACCACACCACACTTTGCCACTTTGTCTGTCTTGTCTTTCGGGTGCACCAACAGGGACCTCAGGGTGTTGATGTGTTTGTGGTAAACTGGTATGTCGTAGGATTTGAAAATCCTTGCCAACTGTTCCGACATCTTACTAATGTAGGGCAGACCTATGGGATGTTGTCTTCTGTTGGTTTCTCTGGTGTTTACATTCTCTTTGTTTCTCCTTGGTTGCATGGTGTTACAAATCAAATTATTGAGAGGGAATTTCTTTTTATTTAACATGAACCAAGAAACCGGATTTTTACATTCGAATATACAGACATTGTTTAGCTGATGTTAAAAACACTCAGGAGTGTTTAGACATCGGTTATAAACACAATCATACTATTTTCTAGTATGTATTTTGAGCTTGCTGTACCGTCTTCAGTTAACCTACAATACACAACTGTGCCGCGTTGGTAAGCTATCACTGCGTAATGCATGACGATGTAGAGTTAAGTTAGTTAAATGACATCACGACTCCGTAAATGTCACAACGTGTATGTTCAAGAGTGGAAAACAAAATATTGTTTATTAGTTGCATATTCAGTGATTCACGGACAATGCTTATCTTTGCAAATTTAAGAAATGTGCATCATATCTTATTCGTGTTGCAAGAATATGGGCATTTATTTGCCTGTAATGATTTCGTTGTCTGTGTTCGGCATTTGCTGCTACACGTGTAATTATGGCTGTTCATATACCATCTAGTCATAACAGCATACGGTATACAATACTTGTAGGTTTATGGCTTTATTCTTGTTCACTGAAAACATGTAGTTTGACTCATCACTTCTTTTTTTAGATACCTTTAGGCATTCAAATAGCCACGACTATTCGTATAGGCCAACTGTTGGGAGCACGGGACGAGATTGGTGCAAAGACCGTAGCGCACATCTCTATTGCTTTACTAGGTGAGAAAAAACAACTACGTTAACTAGAAATATTAACTGCGCAATTAATTCCCCGCTCATGGTTAACGCTGTTATGATTACAAGCAAACTGCCACCGACCTCCGGGCGTGATTATTTGATAGTTAATACGTGACAGCCATAATTGATTGGTAGTTAATACGTGACAGTCCCAAAATGCCAGGACACACACACATCATGGCTTAGTCAAGTAAATACGCCCGCATAACTTTGACAGCTGCATCACGCGCGTGTTGGAATACTCGCCGTAATTACAAAATGACGAAGGCCAAAGAGAAAGCGAAATTTGTGTTTACCGATAAGCCCTTGTCGTTATAGTGTAGAATTGTTAAATGGTATCCTAATTGTTCTTGTATTGGCGTGAAGGTACACGAAAGCGTATTGTGTCAGCTCCTACTTTATATTCCAAGCATTCCAAGTCCAACGACGCAGGATCTTTTCCCCGTAGTATGCCCTGGTGTGTTCTGCTGTGATTTTTATGTTACGTTTCATGTTTGACGCCCTTTTTACGTGGTACGTAATCTATTATTATCATCATTATTATTACCAGCATTTCTAGAGCGCCGTTGATATTATATATAAAACAAAACTATACGCATACACACACACACACACTACACACACACACATATATATATATGTATATATATATATATATATATATATATATATATATATATATTATAT
>JAODUO010000809.1:135000-157500 GCA_025642075.2 Ridgeia piscesae | reverse complement strand
GACAGTGCCGTCGTACACATGTTATTGAGAGGTTAGCATCAGTTTCGAGAAAATATTTACCGTATTTGAGGTCCTCAATGCCTCCTCAACGTCAACGTCATCGGTTGAACACCGAAGAATTGGCCCGGGCCATGGGCATGCTGGAATGTGGGTCTTCACAGCGTAGGGTTGATAACGTCCAACAGGAGACCATCGTCCGTATGGAATGGCCAGCACGCTCAGCTGATCTTAACCCCATCGAGCATGTTTGAAACATGCTACAGGTGGCGAGTTCGCGACGTCTGGTCCAACCAAGAACAATCGTGGAACTAGGAAATGCCCTCTCTGAAGAGTGGAACAATCTTGAGATGGCAGCCATCCAGAGACTCATTGCAAGCATGAGACGTTATTGCCGGACAGCTGTGATTTCATCACGTGGGTCACACTTATGCTACTGACAGTTGTTGCTGCTTGTAACTGAACTGTTTGGGACATTTTCATGACTTGGAGTAACATTCTGAAACCTCCATTTTCGGGGGTCTGCTTCTTTGATGACAGAACGCGTGTTACCTATTGTTCAAATTTGGTATACAGCAATGAAATTCAGGAAATAAACGTGTCCTCGAATATATGCCATTTTAAGTTTTTGTGTGATACCCATGCCGAAAAATATAATACCGCCCTAAATAGTGATCCTTACCAAATTTTGAGTAGATTGACTCGTTCAGAGATCGGTTCGTTTAGGCTCTACGCAAAGTAGCCTTTACGCAAAGTAGCCTGCGTGCGTGTGCATAGCAGGACATGTTATTTAATCCAACAATAACAAGAATAACTTACGATAATAGAGGTCACAAGGTTAGGTGCAGTGATTACGTGCAATGTTTACATCTGGAACGTTTATCGTTATGTCATGTCTGGCGGCAATTTAATAAAATTAGCGGAGAATCACACACAAGTCAGACACATGCAGTGAAATATATAACTATGTCTTACGACGTTTGAGTTTAGAAGCCCGGGATAGTACAGATTCAAAAGACCATTGGATTGGACTTCGGGATATGGGATTGGGGGAGGGGTCAAATGCTTTCCAGTCCGACCATTTACACAAACGACACAATAATCAACATTATCCATGTTGAGCACATGTTTAATTGAAACAACATAGTGTAAATTTAAATTAAAACAGCGTACGAAATAGCGTTTCATAATTATTTTGCTCTGCCAATATTCAGCTGCAGTGGGAATATCGGTCGGTCTAACTGTTGACATGTGGGCACGTGTTGTTATAGTAACACGACAAACTTGATTGTTACATACGGGTGCTACGCGAAACGTAGTTGAAAAAAGTAACCTAATAACGGCGGCACAGTCTTTACACGTAACTATAGGCAACGCAATATGGCGGCCATGCTTCGTGTCAAATAGACCGTTTAGCATTACGCTTCCTATCCATGTATTTAAATTGGTGGTTGGAAACCGGCCGCGGCCAGATTTTGCCGAATTCTGGGCTAGCACCTACTCAAAGGGGTTTATGCAATACAAGCCATTATTAAATATTATTAAAAGTACTAACGTTAGTCATGATGCACTTGTGTTAAATAGTGTCACATTGACAGGGGCTTTGTAAAAAATCCACTAATAAAAAATGGAGTGCATATGTATAAATTCTGCTCTTTATATATTATACATTATATATGTCCATCTGTATCTGCAAATGTGTGATTTGTTTATTATATAAAAAACATTTGCAATTAACTGATGTGTAATATGTTCTATTTTCAAAAGAGAGAACCAGAACTGTGTCGGTTTGTATACCTCCTGTAATTGTTTTAGAAATCCCGTCACTTGAAGGCGCATATACAAGGCACATTTTGTTGGCCTTTCCATTTTTGTATTCGATGAGGGGTGTGTGTGTAATATTGAACATAATCAATTATAATTTTTTTAGATTTGTTTATGCATAAAGCTCATTGGAATGTTCGACAAAGGTGCAATTGTCCATGATACTCAATCATTGAACTACTTCCGTTTGGCAGGACTTCTGGGCAGCACACGAAAATCATCGGCGGACAATTGTCAACCTAGACGAAGAACTTTTGCTTCGCTGAGTATCACGGACATCGAGAGAGTCATTAGCTCGCAGAAGAAACTTAGCACTTCGCAGCTGATCTTCAGGTACATCGTTCCTCGCTTAATGCATTATTTCGCATTGGTTTATATTTATCATTTAGTACTAGTCATTTATCAAAATGACCACCAAATGCACGCTATTGTCATGCTTATTCTTTTCCGGATCCTTCACAGATGATAATTAGCACTCAGTGCAGTATTTCGCAACATTTTCTTCCACACACATCGATCTGCCTTGTTTGTTTGTTTGTTTGATTGTTTGTTTGTTTGATTGGATATATTATTTTGCCCATCCACTTCGTAATGTTTTCACGGTAAGATGCTTCAAGTCATCTGCGCTATCGGTTTCCAAGGACGTTCCCTGTATCACGTTCTTCACGAGTTCGCTGCAGCCGCCTCTGAGTGTGTGGCCAAAGAAAAACAACTTGTGTCGCACAATGAATCCTCGTAGTTTCCTGAAGTCGTTTAATTCCGACCGAACATCTTAGTCTGTTCGAAGTTCCATTAAGATAATCCACAGCACCCGGGGGTAGAGCCACATTTCTACCCATTAAGTCCTTTTCTCGTCATCTCTCAACAGTGTCCAACATTCAACATCGTAAGTGATAACTATTCACACCAGCAAGTGTACCAATTTCGTTTTCATTTGTTTTTTAATTTCACTGTCTTTCAAGACTGTAACCAGCTTCAGCATTCTTTTCCTGGCGTTAGCAAAACCGGATCTGCTGTCTCTTTTTGTGCAGTGCAGCATAACATATCTATGTATTTATCAGTGACATACCATTGTAAATATCACCGCGTGGAGACCCGGAAAATCGTATGATTATCTTGCCTCATCATTTGCATTCCGGCGACACAACGCAATGCATTTTCGGCTTTCAGTGTACAGTCGATCCTCGCTTTACCTCAGTATTACAGCCAGCTTGCAATTACGATCACATCACTCTATAACAGTTTCAATTTTTTCCGTAACAGTAGTAATTCGGTTCCGCCAATGTGGTCACCTCCCTATTCGGGTCACCTTTGCCCAGGCCAACGGGTGACATTTGTATGTGTACTTTTTTAATGTCCTCTATGTCGTTTGTAAATGTAACGACATATATTCTCACGACAAATCGCAGTGCTTTTTCTTATTATTTTATATAATTATGTTTTGCCTTTGCCAGACGCGGTTCCGTCATACTCCTCGCGATACTGGTCCTGGCTGCTGGCGTGGCTGGTCACCTGCTGGTTACTGTTCCGCCCTCCACGTCTTACGCCAACTCGACAACAACGTGGACGATACATCGAGGTTTTCCGATGCAGACAACAACGACTGCGATCGTGTGAAGTGAACATGGAAGTATCCAAAGGCGACTGCAGCAAGTACCGCGGTATCTCACTGGTCAGTGCTGCATCTCATTCGTCAGCTGGTCAGGGCAAACTCATTACATGAAGGCGACAAAATTGACGCAGGGAGTGCACCACGAGGCTAAGTGTGGCTTCGGCAGAGACAGGTAGTGAAACGACGTGTGCTCCTCTGTACACCAACTGCGTGGGAAATGAAATGAACAACAAGTACCTGTCTACTTTGCAATGATCATCTGGCCATTGTTTTTGCTGGCTACAAATTACACAGTAGTACAAGTCAAATATGTACGCGCGAGTTAGGCTATCGCAAAGCGGCTGGCTGCGGGTTGCCTTTGCATCTTGCTTCCTAAGCATACTGTTTCCAGTAGCAGCGCGTTCTGCTTAGTCGATTGGCAATGAAACAGTCGTATTGAGTGCGTGCACGTTTGCTTGCGAGAATATGTGTGACATTCGCGCGAATGGTGGTTGTGCATATCAATTTCAAGATGCATTCCGCAGTAGGACATTGACCTCTCGTCCTATTTCTGTTTCATATGCCTTGCTTATGCATCATAGTTTGACATGACATCTTTTGAAATACAACAATAAATCTATACAAGTGACTTTTTCGCTGTGATGTCTTTTTGCATCAAGAGCTCGGTCCCAGGGTGATGGTGTTGTGGTGCACATGGCATGGGCGGCTACACTGTCCTTTATCCACACCGTTTACCTTCGGCATGAAGAGCTTAGAGACCTTTCTAAACCCAAAAAGCACCAACTCAACGAGTTACAAGGAAATTATTCGAACATAATACCATCTTCATTACGTCAGTTCTCATAAATCATCTAGTGTGAGTGCCGGCTACAGCATCTACCTAAAGTATTGATTGCTTTTGAGTTTGTAAGAACTGTAATATCCACTCAAGTGTTATGATGCATACCTCTACGACAAGCTATCTTTTATTCTAACGGCGATCGGCTATATAAACACATTATAATGCACGAAGTGTTTGTACTCGATAAAACGGAAGCTTCACTCACTATCAAGTAATTGTCCCGCGACGCCAGTCTTCACAACATTGGACCTGGTCGGTCAGTGATTCTGTCAGACGTCGACGACCGCGGATTGGTGCACCTCTGCACCTTCGCCAGGTCTAACTGATAAAGCAATGTAAACGTGCGTTGCAATATGTACGGCGACTAACGACATTGAAACCAGTAGTCTTAATTCTTGCACATGCCCGCATTCCCTTCTCCCAACTGTGTTCAAAGGCGAAATTCCCCCAGCGACAGGGGTCGAGATGAATCCAAAGAATTGGGCGTCTCTTGCCGGCGTTCGGCTGCGCGGCGTTGTGATGGCGTCAACCCGGAAGACGATATGCCTACTGTGACGTCACGACAATACGGCCTACGCGCCACTTCTCGTGCAATTGCTGGCGACGTCAGCAATAAAGATGGCGACGTCGTCAATCTAAGCGAACCGGGCGCACCGTTTTCTTCCTACATCTTCTTCCCTTCGAGGTATGCCATTGTGCTAGCGTATTGTGCCTGAAGGTAGTACTCATATGTCGTTGTAGTAAGGTACAGCGTCCTGTGCGATATTCGAATTCGGATACTTGTTCATGTATATGGCATGTTATTGTGCATGGCGCACAGAATGTTTGCAAATCAGCAATTACACGCGCATCATAAAACACGTCTTAATTTTCTACAAAGGAAGGGCGGGTGGGAGAGAGAGAGAGAGAGAGAGTGTGTGTGTGTGTGTGTGTGTGTGTGTGTGTGTGTGTGTGTGTGTGTGTGTGTGTGTGTGTGTGTGTGTGTGTGTGTGTGTGTGTGTGTGTGTGTGTGTGTGTGTGTGTGTGTGTGTGTGTGTGTGTGTGTGTGTGTGTGTGTGTGTGTGTGTGTGTGTGTGTGTGTGTGTGTGTGTGTGTGTGTGTGTGTGTTGTGTGTGTGTGTGTGTGTGTGTGTGTGTGTGTGTGTGTGTGTGTGTGTGTGTGTGTGTGTGTGCATGCATGCGTGTATGTTGAGCTGGTGCGTGTATGTTGAGCTGGTGCGTGTATGTTGAGCTGGTGCGTGTATGTTGAGCTGGTGCGTGTATGTTGAGCTGGTGCGTCAGCATCACTCCACGGTTAAACTGTCTCGAATCATGACATGGGACAACAATGGCTACGATAGTTGTTGTAGATGATTTTTTCCGACGGAGTCTCAGCGCTTCAGCACAACTTTCCTATCACGTCTCGGGACGTGATATCGGAGCGACAGACAAGTCACCAGTACAATATCTGTCTACACGCCGTCAACGACAGACAAGTCACCAGTACA
Organism: Ridgeia piscesae; assembly: GCA_025642075.2. Classification (NCBI taxonomy): domain Eukaryota; kingdom Metazoa; phylum Annelida; class Polychaeta; order Sabellida; family Siboglinidae; genus Ridgeia; species Ridgeia piscesae. The sequence continues at coordinate 151,740 of JAODUO010000809.1, read as the reverse complement.
ATCTCTGTCTACACGCCGTCAACGACACACAAGTCACCAGTACAATATCTGTCTACACGCCGTCAACGACAGACAAGTCACCAGTACAATCTCTGTCTACACGCCGTCAACGACACACAAGTCACCAGTACAATCTCTGTCTATACGCCGTCAACGACAGACAAGTCACCAGTACAATCTCTGTCTACACGCCGTCAACGACACACAAGTCACCAGTACAATCTCTGTATACACGCCGTCAATGACAGACAAGTCACCAGTACAATATCTGTCTACACGCCGTACACAACACACCAATCACCAGTACAATCTCTGACTACAAGCCGTACACAACACACAAGTCACCAGTACAATATCTGTCTACACGCCGTACACAACACACCAATCACCAGTACAATTTCTGTCTACAAGCCGTACACAACACATAAGTCACCAGTACAATCTCTGTCTACATGCCGTAAACAACACACAAGTAACCAGTACAATCTCTATATACATGCCATTAACAACACAAAAGTCACCAGTACAATCTCTATATACACGCCATTAACAACACAAAAGTCACCAGTACAATCTCTATATACACGCCATTAACAACACACAAGTCACCAGTACAATCTCTATATATACGCCATTAACAACACACAAGTCACCAGTGCAATCTCTATATACACACCGTCAGCGACATACATGTCACTAGTACAATCTATGTCTACACGCCGCACACAACACACAAGTCACCAGTACAATCTATGTCTACACGCCGCACACAACACACAAGTCACCAGTACAATATCTGTCTACACGCCGTACACAACACATAAGTCACCAGTACAATCTCTGTCTACACGCCGCACACAACACACAAGTCACCAGTACAATATCTGTCTACACGCCGCACACAACACACAAGTCACCAGTACAATCTATGTCTACACGCCGTACACAACACATAAGTCACCAGTACAATATCTGTCTACACGCCGTACACAACACATAAGTCACCAGTACAATCTCTGTCTACACGCCGCACACAACACACAAGTCACCAGTACAATATCTGTCTACACGCCGCACACAACACACAAGTCACCAGTACAATCTATGTCTACACGCCGCACACAACACACAAGTCACCAGTACAATATCTGTCTACGCGCCGTACACAACACACAAGTCAGCAATTCAGCCTGCGTTGGTGGAATCTTCACAACAAATGTACGACTTCAGATGCTTACTGTAAGATTTTATTGTACCCATTGTGTTGCCAAAATCACAAAATACATAAGGCTGCCTTTTCCCGAGGCAACGTCGAGTAATTCTGTTCATATAATATCGCATGTACGAACCGACACCACCTAAAGCGAGCAGTAGGCGAACACAACTTCAGCACGCTCAAACACGATACAATAACAATGCATACGTATACATATCACTGTTGAAGTCAACACACTAAATTCCATCGTTTTAAAACTTAGAGCAACACGATGGATCAGTGTCGCCAGCACTGCGAAAACACCAACGCACAGTCGACGGCAACGCCCCCTGGCGAATGCATTCAAGCATAATTATACAGATAAAAATGGACTTCAGCTGTTTTGCCCTAATATAAATTAGCGCGTAAGCTCCACACCTATACCCTTGCAAGGACAGCAGAAGCTCGGCACATTATGCAAGCAATGGTCATACAACAATGAAACTACCCCACTAGCCGCAATGCATACATCGACGTCAGCACTGATGCCGTACACACGTGCCGTCCCCCGCAACACCCGTACCAGAAATATCTACAAGTCTTTGAAGAACTCGTTTAAATAACATTCAGCTCAATAATAAATCATTCAATAATAAATAACGTATTTGCATATGTACATTATTACATAATGTGTACACCTATGATAAATACCGCCCCCTGTCTTGCCGACCTAGTGGGCGTCTAATGCTTTTCACCCCGTCCTTAAGCGTATTTCCGTTCTTTGTTTTATCGTAAAACCACGCTATGCAATGTAAACTATATCCATTATAACATACTGAGCGATTTCATTTGCTCCTGTGAATAATTTCTTGCTGAAATAAAATGATACGTCTGTTGGGGGCGGAAACAGTTCGTTTACTTAGCTTACGTTCACGGAATTATCTGAACTCGCTATTCGGGATACCAATGTTGATAATTGTAAACACTGAACTGTTGAATTCAAAGTTTCGATAAACACTTGCTTCGATAAACATATTTCACGATCAGTATGTTAGAATACATATACTTTACACTATAATATAGCATGACTGTACAATAAAACCTAACGGAAACCTACATTGAGAAGTAAGAACTATTTATGAAATAGCTATACTGAAACAACACATTTGCAAACTACGGTGGAAGACAATTTCCGTTCCACGGAGCAGTATAAATTCATTTTGTCGAATAAAACCTCCACGAAATCATATCCGTACAATATCCGTACATTTTCTACGCTGTTTTAACGACTACTTCGTCAGCATCACTACGAGCTGGCACACCGCTGCTACACAACACCATTCTCATGTCCTTGAGATGTTTGTTTGGCCATCTCGATGTTTATATCTGTGAACAAACGTCAGTCTTGTGAAACGTTATACATGTATATAACCGCGCTCACGTCTATTTGGAATACACGTGTACGTGTCGTACGCACGGTACTTGCAGAACAGGTAGGCCTACGGTGAAAATAGTATCTTCAATCTATTTCATGCTGCGGGAATACTCCAATTCGATTATTACCTCAAGATGATTCCTACAGTGTAATATTCCAGCTACTGCAGTAACCGCTGTAGTAATTATACGTAACAATAACCGAATATGTGTAAATACCATGAATCGACTGTTGCACGGTAAATATATTATGCTTGACTCAGAGCACCGTTCGTGTGCCTGTTGCAGCTACCCTCATATAAAACGACCCGGAACAAGAACCCACAGGCGGCTGCTTAAAACGTTCTTACGCCATGACAGTCACGTAACGATGTTAACATAAGTCTCCCGTTATTCCAACAGTATCGGTTAATTGATTGGACCTATCCGTGGTAGGACGAATTTGCGTCACCGGGAGATCCACGCTGTCTCAAAAAAATAACATTACCAAAATATCGTCATCACTATTGATACATGTACATCATTAAATTATCACCAAACGCTGGCGTCGATTAAAAAACATACACGTGCCGACTGTTGGTCGTTTTCCGCGCAGTCAGACGATCGGTTCGTGTAATTAGAGTGTCACCGTATTGGTCGTGGCAACGTTGCAGTATCGTACGTCGACGAGGGCAAACGTCATCTAAGGAAAACTACAAGTGACATTAGCGCTACACGGCAACGACAGGACGACGTATCAATGTACCGTGATATTTCTTCAGCGATACACCTCATAAGTATCGCGATACACACGACAGGTGTGTTCCGAAGTGTTATCGTATTCATAGTGGTCATACCTGATCAAAGCGCTAGTGATAACTTATTTACGGAATAGCTCAGCGGAATGGTCACAAATATTGTGTTTCCAACATACCTTACAGTGTTCTGTACACTACAGTTATTTCACAAAGATCATGTATAACAGTGTACCGCAATAGCTACTACGTCGTGACGCAGACATCTCGATACGTGTTGCGCATTTGTGACGATCGGCGAGTCGGTGCAGCCGTGAGACCGAGCGACGGGTTTGGGACGAGAACGACTAAAGACCAGGAGGAAATATGCCTGTAGAAGACACATGGACACCGTGGGTCTCACCGCAGTGACACGGAGGAAAGGATCACCAGCCATACCGGCGATCCAACATGAAAGGGAAGTAGAGAGTTATGTCCGGCGACATCACACCCCGAGGTCATCGGAGGCGCTGTCGTCGTCAGCCGCCAGACTCTCGGCGTGCGCCTTGAGATAGGCGGCATAGAGGGAGCGGGCGTCACGCAGCACGCACTGCACGTTGTGCTTGCGGACGAGGCGGTCGAAGTGGACGGCGATGTCGTTGTGGTCGAGCCGCCGCGACATGATGAGTTCCTTCTGCTGCGTCATCAGCGACAGACACAGGAACATGAGGAACGGCTTGCCGCCGCCGAACTCATGCGGGGGCGGCAGCCGCGGAAGTCTCGCGGCCGGCCGCGTGAAGTCGACGGTCGGAACGACGCCGCCGCCTACGCCGCCGCCGTCGTCGCGTCGACGCGGGCTTGTCGGCAGGGAGCGGAGGGTGTTGGTCGACGTCGTCAGTCGGAGGCTCTGCTGCGGACTGACGCCGGAAATGTCGGGAGCCGAGTTCGTTCTCGGGCGCAGTTTCGCCGCTGGGTTGTTCTCGTCGCGGTTCTCGCTCACGTCCACCGCGAGAGGAGCCGCCGCGCACGCGCACGCGGACGCAGCCTTCTTGCACAAGCTGCAGGCACTCGCGGGTTTGTCGGCGAAATGGCTGTTGTCCATCTCCAAGACATCGTCGCCGAGTGCAGCACCACACGCTGGGTCTGAGTGGCAGTGGACTACGATGTTTATCGGACACGATTCAGCGTGATTACTCTTGTCGGTGCAGTTTGGGCGACATGCTAACACGTTATTGCTAACATTGAAGTTGTTTGATTTGGCTTCGTCGTCTGCCTCTTTGCTTCTGTCTGAATCCGCATCTGTCGAGCACGGAGAGTGACTTCTGGAATGCTTTCCACCGTTCAACAGTTCTACACCTGTCGGTGGCTGGCTGACCGCGCGCGAGTCGTTTTCTCTCACAACCTTCGCGCGTTCAGACTGAACCTTTCCAGACTTTGCCCCATCCATGCCACTGCGCAGTCGTTGCGTCGGGTTGATCCCGTTCGTAAGCGACTGCGTGGTGCCTCCTCCACTCTGCAGGTGGAGCCTTCTCGAACACGTCGCGATGTAGGAATCCGTCGGCGACCCCGGTCCGGGGGAGGCGACGCCGTGGTTGTGGTAGACGGCGTCGACAAGGTCGAGTTGACCGTCGGGGTAGTCGGGCGGCAGCGAGCTCCACAACACGTCGAGCATATGCAGGGCGTCGTCGAACGGAAACTCCCGCTTCAACTCGAGCAGCAGCCAGCGGTAGCAGAAGAGGAGGCCGTGCGCATGCGCCTGACACAGGTACTCGAAGAACTCCGGCTCGTGGTGCTGCAGCAGGAGCGTGAGGTGCGCGAACTGCGTCGTCATCGCCTCGCCATCCGGCAGGAAGTTGCCCTTCAGCCGGCGCATCAGGCCGCAGAAGCACACGTACGCGTGCGCCTCGTCGTTCTGCGTGACGAGCAGCGTCGACGCGATGTCGCTCATGCCCTGGCAGTACGACACGTCCGGGTGCGTGAGCGCGAACGTGACGAGCACGTTGAACAGCGACTCGAGGTTGGCGTTGTCGTCGGCGCCGGCGTAGAACGAGTGGGCACGGTCCGTCCGCCGCACGTCCTTCTTCACCATCAGCGTGATGCCGAGCACCTCGTCCGTCGCGTTGCCGTGCAGGAACGGCTCGCGCCACTCCTCGCGCAGCCGGTAGTACTCGGCCGACTTCATGCGCAGGTACTCGAAGCGCACGCGCCCGTTCAGCCCCTCCGGGTAGATGTTGAGCAGGTGCCGCCAGACGACCTTGCGCAGCGACGGCTCGATGCCGCCGCGGTACACGCACAGGCGGAACTGTTCCGGCTGACTGAGGTGGCCGACGGGGTCGAGGAACGTGTGGAACTCGGCGTCAGACATCGGGGCCTTCACCGCCGCCGTCTGGTCCACCTCGATCGCAGCGTTCTTTAGACCTGCAGAGATAAGCGAATCGCATGTGACGTTTCCGATTAGATCGATCGTCTAGGATTAGATCGGAGACATCATTGGCTACAGTTTACGATGGGGATCGAAGTGTATGGGTTATATTGATTGGGGGCCTGAAATCGTCTGTAGGTTTAGCCTGGTTCTGCGGCCCGTTTAGTGGCTGCACAGATTGACAAAGTATGAATTGTTTTATTCGTCAGTGTTGGCTACCCACAGATTAAATAGCACTGGGTAAAAAAATGTTAAATAGGAAAATCAAACATAATTTCCAGTTAAATGGGAACACATTTACATTGTGTTATCCACGTCTTTATGACACGGAAGGCTTCATTATAACATCATAAGGATAATATCGGAGAACGACAACTGAACCATCCTCGCAAGCCAAGGCTGTTTGCCACGCAAAATTAGCCCTAGCGGATCCCTTACGCGATCTGTGGGAGTTAGCTAGGTCGAAGTAGCCGCAAGAACAGCACAAATACCGCTCTAATTTGAAGACGGATTACAATTTCAGGGAATTCCAGAAAAATGAACCATCCGGCCAACTTCATTTTGTGTATTCGAATATGTGCATTTACATCCCAAACATTGCATGTAACTGAACTAAATTATATCATATGACCGGATAGCCTCGGTTACACAGGCTCCGTGAGGTGGCAGCACTTTTCAGCCCATCAACTCCGCCTGGGGAATTAATGGGCTGCAGTTGTGACCGCCAGGGCGGCCTTACCCCAGATTAGGGTAGAGATGCTGATTGGTTCTCAAGCCGAATCTTTTCATCAGATAATGTTGTATTATAAAATATATTCAAAATTAAGCTTATATTAACACAAACATAATAACAAATATAAATTTGTAGTTGTGTATAAATAGGAATTACAGCAGGATTAACCAGTATCCGTGAGGTGGCAGCATAGTTTAGTCCACATGGATTGCATTCAAATGCCAGTAAAGTCACCAGACTGACTGTCTTCTCTGTGAAGTTACACAGCCGAGCAACAGTCAGTTAAGCAAGACTAATGACCAGACGGCAACCACACTCCGATTACACTGGCTGAGCTTAAATTTAGAGTTTTGCAAAGGGATCAGCCAGGAGTACTGCTGACTGGTAATGACGTAGTCAGCAGCAGTGACCCCTGGCATGCAAGGATAAACTGAACAATTCCTCACAGATGCCATGTCACACATGGACGTCGACAAGGAGAAATACAAATCATGTGCATGCTAAATTGTATTATGATACACATGATGGACAACGAGAAAGGATAACCCACAGACTCGGTTAAAACATCACAGGGAAGAGACGATACGCAATTAGTGAAAGTAAGTTGTGCTAATGGCTCTTGTAGATGAATAATTGTACATTAATGGAAGCCATGAAATAGTATTGCTGAAAAACGACAGTGCCCAAAGAACTGTTTACTCCCTGTGTGTGTGTGTGTGTGTGTGAGTGTGTGAGTGTGTGTGTGTGCGCGTGTGCGTGCGTGTGTGCATGTGCGCATGTGCGCGTGTGTGCGTGTGTGCGTGCGTGTGTGGGTGTGTGCGCGTGTGTGCGTGTGTGTGTGTGCGTGCGTGCGTGCATGAGTGAGTGTGTGTGTGCGTGCATGAGTGCGTGCGTGAGCGTGTGTGTGTGTGCGTGCGTGTGTGCTGTGTGTGTGCGTGTGTGCGTGCGAGCGTGTGCGTGTGAGTGTGTGCGTGCGTGTGCGTGTGTGTGTGTGTGTGTTTGCGAGTGTGTGTGAGTGCGAGTGTGTGTGTGTGTGTATGTGCAGGCGTGCGTGCGCGTGTGTGCGAGTGTGTGTGTGTGTGTGCATGTGTGTGTGCATGCGTGTGTGCTGTGTGTGGTTGGGTCCACAAATTACAACTGAGCCTGTTCACTGGTGCACACAATAGAAGTGTAACCCTGTTCACTGGTGCACACAATAGAAGTGTAACCCTGTTCAATGGTGCACACAATAGAAGTGTAACCCTGTTCACTGGTGCACACAATAGAAGTGTAACCCTGTTCACTGGTGCACACAATAGAAGTGTAACCCTGTTCATGATGGAATGTGACCATCATTTACTTGTAGCTATGACAACCACCCTGAGTGATAATTTCATTCTTCTTCTGTAGCATTCGAAGTTCTACATTACCATAGATGGCTGAGCCATTCACGCATCGTTTACATATCAACCATACACATAATAAACATATTAACACATCACAATGGATTAAAACTTAAAAACAACATATACAAAACCAATGAACAAAATGTCACGTTTGTTTTGCATGTGTTTGAGCATGTTTTCTGCTACCTCAGCAATCAAACTGAATCAGTGGGCAAAGCAATGTGCATCTACTATTAGAAGTGAAACACCTTACAGACAAGACAGTTCGAAGATGACACCCACAAATGAAGTGCATGAAATTTTAAATAAATTTCGGTGAGGTTGTAACAACAGAAAATATTGTAATATTCAAACCTACCCATCACTCGACTGACTTGTGACACTGTCCGTGTGACCTGGTTGCTGATTGACTCAGTAAAACTATCCAGGCGGGACTGTGGAAACCGAGAAGCATCGTCATTTCTCTTGGTGACGTCATTGTGTCCTATAATGTCCCAATCTTCCAGGCCTGCAACAATGACACGAATGGAAATTCTTCATCCAGCACAGAAGAGACTTCTGGTTGCCAGTTTTAACATATCCATGAATGTTTCAGTGAAAAAAAAATATTGCATCACTGTTTCCTTTCAACAGAAGCTGCAGTTATTAATGTTACAGTTATTAATGCCGATTAATTTTAATGTCGAAAATGCTGCATAGAAAACTAATTAAATAAGCACAAAAATCATAATTTGTAAATGACACATATTTTTATATAAGTTTGTATGGTACCAATGACAATCAAGACTTGGTACATCTAACTTCTTGCTAATAATTATCACTCTTGGCAGGATGATTCCAGGTAATGAAACTGACAAATTCACTTTTATTCTCTTCAACAGGTAAAAGCAAAAGGTCTCTCGTAACAATGTGATCATTATAGTGTGTAATGTTGCCTTCAATGACAAAGTGCATCATAGCGGTTAATTGACCTAACTGAGTGAGGCAAATGTAGCATGTGCAACGTCAAAAATGTACTTCAGATGTTGCAGCATTAACAATACAATGATTTGTCACTGAGAGGATGAAATCTGATAAACAGAACGGTGACATTTAACTGAAAACAACGACGTGCCTGCCCTCCATCCATGTCAACACTTATTCTTTTCAGTTGTGTGCGTGAAAAACAAGGAGCTAATAACATGTGACAAATTGGAGGCAGGTGCAGTGACGGTGCTGCTAAATGTCACAGTCTCATCGGAGGATCATTGTTCTGCAGGCAATAAAAGACGACGTAACATAGCAGCTTCAACACGACATCAACATATACCTTTGTATCTCACATCCACGCCAGGCAAACAGCCATTTCATGTGACACTTAACCCAAATGTCCTTGCATAGTGAATGTATAAACACACTGTTTAGTATTACCAAGTAGTTCAGTTGGTGTAATACCTGAGCCATAGCAGGCTCTTCAGATTATGAGCAGCACAAACATTTGAACAATACTGTACCTAATGAGTGAAAATTGATTTAATAAAACACTTTAGGTTAGGGAACTACAGTGTTTGGCTGTTTTCTTTTGAATATGCATTTCTATATCAAAATTAACTATGACAAACATGACATTTGTTATTTATTTAGCATCAAAAACATGACAAAGTGATTATAAAAATGAGATCTCAAAAAGCGCATTTTGTTATTTCTAAACAATTCTTCATCAAATCAGATCCCCAAAAAAATCTACAATAACAAAGTCCACATCTGGATTCAGTCTATTGGTTTGACAAATCATCTCATTTCTGTCTAATCTTCTCTGAAGGATTACACCGAAAGACACATCTAACCCCGTTCGCTAGGGATTTTGACTGGTTTAATTAACCTCATTAGTGCAAGATGTCATTGTTGCTAGTATCAAGGCTACAGTACCAAGTTTGTCATGCAGAAGTTCTCCCTGTTCAAACGGCTTGATCTCAACCTTCAGCCTCAGGAATGGGTCGGATGAGCTCAGGAAGGCGGCATCGACGTCCCAGTCAGACACCATGGCCAGGTAGATTGCTTTACCATCCTTCACGTTAGCCTGGTAGCTCACAGAAAATGCTCTGAAAAAATAACGTGAACATATTACGTACTGTGTAAATGACAGCATTTTAAGGATGCCCAGAAACAGAAAAAGCCATTGGGCAAATATTTTATAAATAAAAATGTGGATTCTTGATGGACTATCAAAATACTGTACTTGCTTGTTTTTATAGCAGCTTAGTACAATGTGTAAACAGCAATCATTCGCTAGTTTGCTCAACCTTTCGGAAGACTCGCACAAAATGTTGTACAATTTCCAATAAAATGCTAAAAGCATTATATAAAATATACTTATGTACAGTTATATAATACATATAATATATATATATATATATATATATATATATATATATATATATAATATATATATATATATATATATATATTAAATATATTATATAAGCTTAACTAGTACTTAAATCTACTAAAACTGTGGTGTAATAATAACAAAAACATTTAAAAAAAGATTATAAATTAATTATAAAATAAAACCTTAATTTCCGTGTCATGAGTGACATGGACAAAAGGTAGGTTCTAACATAACACAGTATCCAATCCCTAAGACTGCTCAAAGTGCTTAGCAGTTTACTCCCTGGCTGTCCTGTGCAATTGAACACCATCTAAACTCCATTGAGAAATGTCCAGTTTCACTGCAATTAGCTAATCTTACACAAATATCCACCATGGTCTATAGTTAAATACTCATTCATGTAACTAGAGTGACATCAAATGGGTTTTGAGCCAGATTAATGTGCGTCAACCACCAGGTACTCCAGTTGACACACCACGTTGTGTTCAAACTGCAACAACCTCAACCAGAGCAGTTACTTCCTCAAGACTCGTTCGAGACACACCGACACTCGATGAGATGCTCGAGACGCGGTCAAGACGCAACAAAAACATGCCTCGACCGCGTGTTGAGCGCCTCGGTGTGTGGGCCATTTTAAGCCCACTTAACTCACTGACCTGGTTTAGATTTTGTAGTGCAAATGATACAAACTGCCAGAGTGAAGAGGGTAATTGAGTCAACAAACTTTCTGAAGATTCAACACAGCTGTCAGGGCTGGGGTCAATTCCATTCAATCATTTTCTCAATTCAATTTTTTTCAATTCAATTCCATCTATAAACATTCGATTCCAATTCCCACTCCAATTCCACATTAACAAAAGTTAACCATAAAAGTATACAATTAATGTGCATACACCCTGGGGGGGTGATACAGCATGTCATGTCATAATCACATTTACCTGGCACAGCGTGTTATGTATGATGTATAACATACACACATAATCACATATACCTGGTACATAGAAATAAGTAAACCATTATAATTCATTGAGTGACATTTTATTACAGGAAAACTATTTTAATCCAGACATCACTGCATAATTAAAATGTCTGAGTCTCTATTGAGTCTGCTCTCATTCTGGCGTCAAGTACTTAGCAATTTCTATCATTGCAGTTGTCTACAAGCCTCTTCAGTCTTCCTGGATTTATGTTTGCATTGGTAATCTCTGGATCTTAACTGGTTACACTTTGGACTGTATGAAGGTATCCTGGCCCTATAATTTGCTTAGCTTGTGACACTGGGAAAGTGTGATTGTTATCTGAACAATTGCAATGGTTCTTTGAGGCAGACCCCTGCCAGCACTCATTTCACACAAGGCAGTAGGCTAAGTCTAATCATCAGTTTCATCCACTAATTATTTGCTGGGTAAAGTTTGACCAGCAGCATCATTGTCCAAATGTTCTTGGTCACTACCGGGTACACCCTATTGCCTGCACAGCAACACTACCATTGGTTGAAAAATGTGTGCAGCATAAAAAATCTGATGTTCAATTCCTTTTCATTCAATTCCAATTCAGTTCAACATATCTCAATTCCAATTCCAGAATTTTGTTCCAAATGTTTCAATTCCAATTCCCGCTCCAATTCCGGAATTTAACTGATATTGAATTGATCAATTCCAATTCTTTTTTAATTGACCCAGCCCTGCCAGCAGCACAGCATTTGAGTTATGTTCTCTACACTGAGAGTCCAACATTCTAGCCATGGCACCACTGTGACTGCTCCAAAACAATGGATCGAGAGGAACGGTGATTCTGAGCACACTTACTCTGTGATGTTGAAGGCTTTGGCCAGCAGTTTCTGTAGCACCTGGAAGGACGTCAACCGCGGGTCAACACACAGCTTCTTGCATTCCGGCTGCATGAGACCTTCACACTTCTGTAAGAAATAGAGTCACTGACAGTCTCACATAAATAAATAACACTGCTTCTCTACATGTTTAAGCAGCACTAATGTCTACTAAAGTGGTAATCAACCATTTCACAAGTCACAGTAGGACAGAGACTAAGTCACAGTACGATAATAAGTGTCTTAAATGTCCTGTTACCTTATGGATATTTATTTTACAAAGTAAAATACACCTAAATTTATTTTATGAAGTAAAATACACCTAAATTAATTCATAACAAAAATACTGCAGAAGAATCAATATTTTTGCAACAAAACACATAGTACAGTCATTTTTGTATTGTTTGTGTGTATTTGGACATATAACTAATAGATGTGTGAAATCATCCACTATGTGACTGTTTAATGATCAAATTATTATATTTGTAGATTTTGTTCAAAAACACAGTATTGAAATCCATATTATAATCACTACAGAATAATAAAAAAATTATTTTTAACGTGAAAAGAAGTGTTTGAATCATAGAAAAGTAAATATAACTAAAAAGCTAAATTTTTGTTTCTGCCAAATTAATACACATATTGGTCAATCAACATTCTTGGGCAAGTTATTGCAAAAATATATGGTTTACTGGGCAGGTAAAAAGCTATGGGCCAATTTGCAATGTAATTGTTGTACAACAACGAACTACTGTATTATTTATCTGTAATCTAATTCTTCATTTCACCATACTGTGCCAGGGTTAACAGTTTAATGACTTTTTGGTGCTTTGTGAATTGGCTAAAGATTGGTCATGATTAATTTAAATATCGTCAGAATAAGACAGAATGATATGAAGCAGGGTGGTGTCATCGTGGGCAGCAACTTCTACACTGACAACAAGTTAATGGCATCTACAGTTGTTAAATGTTTGTGAAATGTCTGTCTTGACCTAAAAAGCCCTATTGTACAGCTGCAGCACTGATGGTTACAGATTTACTGCAATTTAATGTCACACGTCAACAAGAACAAGTCAGTGGAGCTATATCATTGGCCGAAGTTCATAATTTTGTATAATCAATTGACGTTAAGATAGGGGTTTGAATCTTTGAAAGAATGGTAATGCTGCTAATGCAGTGCAGCTACTTGCAAGGGACTATCACAGTAGCAATAGCATTGAAAGTGCGGTGCTTGGAGTCTGAGTACCCCATTATATTTGTGGTGGAGGTTGGAAATAGGATTACCTGCCAAAATGTTGGATTGCAATTTTAGCTCTTTTGTGTGTCTTCTATCTTGGTGAGTCTGAAGAAAGGGGTGTATTTGGAAGGGTTGATGTGTCTCAGCAGTCAGCAGGAGGGTGTGCAAAAGGAGGCTTTTGGAGAGCCACAATTCTTGAGGTTTTCTATTTGAACTCTATGATGACACTACACATAAATGGACATCTACATTAACTGTGCTCTGTTCAGGTGTGTTTGCATAGAATGTTACATATATCAACAAACTCTGTGTTAGTTGATATTTTCAAACATAGCTTGTTCAATTTTTCTACCAAAACTATATGAAATATCCCTGAATGCACAATAGATACACTAAAGAATCCAGCGACACAACTCACATATGTGTCCGAAAGACGAAGCCACCTCCACACTTTGTCAAAGTCACAAGGTCTACAGGTAATACAGGAGTAAACTATTCTAATTTCCCATACACTTGATGTGTGCATTAACAAACTTGATTCACAAAGGATTAAATCACTCAAGGGGGACATTTTGACCACATCAAAGACTGTATTGAGTGTGAGGTGAATTACAACCCAACTATGTCAATATTTGAAATGTTGATAAACTTGAGATGCTGAAACGGTCCATACCATTGCCTGGATGCGCACCACTTCTCTGTCCTCGTTTGGCACATACCACACAGACTTTGGCATCATTCTGCCCGCAGTCGGAGGACTCTAGTGACAACCTCCTGAAAATGCAATACAAGTACAATAAAAACATGGTAAACACTGTCCGCTTATCAAACCACAACATGCCAAAACTGATTAAAGTTCAGAGCTGAAAGTATTTGTTCTAACATATAACAATGTAATGCTGATCTCTGGTCAAGAGTTATCGCCATACACCATACATATTCAATGTATGCAAGGTTTTGTAATGTTTGTGTATAAATTAGCCAGATTAATTATGCCACTTTTTTTATTAATCATGCTAGTATGTTATCGATAACTATCCCATTTGAGGGTAACAGCCCTTTCATTTTTGTGCTGCCTGCAAAACTGCATTTATTACATAGCGTAATTCAAAAACTGAAACCTGTAACTACAAATGCCCAAACTAAAAACATGACATTCAAATACTAAAAGCCATTATTGCTTTTAATTGACGTCTACTTTAGAGGTACATGCAAGTAACCTCTGATATCTTCAAATTGGGTTCCTGTATTACCATGTACCAGACAATTTGTACAAATAATTCATTAAATTCCCTTCTAATGACTACAGTGTGTTGTACTAATTGGTTGACTCTGAGTTAAAGGATGGCTTGGCATATCACAGCATAGCGTCTCTATTTCAGTGGCAATTACAATGGGAATCTGACTGCATCACTGGGGAGAGCTTGCAGAGGACAGAATTAACTTTGTCATCAATGTACCTCATGGTGGGGACTGCATCTCAGGGGATGTGGTCAATGGTCACACACTTAATTAGAAGAAATGTGACAGCTGTCACAGACACATTGACACCTGTCATGTTGTAATTGTAAACAAAGAGTTAATCAATGGTGTCAATTGAATTGATATGCACGACAACTGTGAATCTCTACAGTGTATGTAAGGCCATGCATTTCACCATAACTACCTAGGGTAAGCAGCTGAAACAACGTAGACATCTTACATGTATGTGGCATTAAAATTACAGAATAACCGAAATGGTGGGTAAATAAATTTATACTAAACAGGAGATGAGGCTGACACATCTGATCTCTCAGGATTCATCTCATCCTGCCCATGACCTATTTGATCCCATCCCATTTAGTCGGTGGTTCAGATCCACCAAAAGCAGGTCCAGTGGGTTTAGTAGCAGCTTCCCCCCCCCCCAGCCATACAAACCTGGTCAAAACAGAAGTGATTTTTTCCACCTGCAGTACACACGTATTCCACTTTCCAATGTGTTTTACCCATACCGAAGTTAATTTATCATACTTTATTACATATATTATTTTATTGCACATTTATGTATTTTTTATTTAAACTAGATCACATCAATTATTATCTATCAATGTTATAAAGTTTCACTTTTTATTCGGACCTATAGCATGTGATTGCTTTTATTTATTTATTTTTAAGTAGTAGTAAATGTTATCAAAATCTTTAGTGCATGTGAGTATATTGGCAAGTGAACATACTTATATGGTTTTATTGTAACTGCAAATGAAACACAGCAATACACCTGATCTTATCTTATTCTTTAAGATATTCTGTTCTTACCTGAATAAAATATTAAGGAACACTTTACCAGAGCTCTCTTGTTAAAATTTGTGACACTCTCACCAGTTTCAAATCTAGCCTGAAGACACATCTCTTTGGTATCTCATACTAGTCTCTGAGGATGGGACGAATATTTTGAACATTTTTCCACTATTCGATTCGATTCAAACATTTGCAGCTGCATAAACAAATATCGCTCGAATATTTCCTTTCATCTCCTCCGCCGCAAACTCGGTACCAGGCGATCTAACTTTCTCTGAGTGAATTCTGACCTTTTGTAGTGCAAAACAGCATAATGCACTAACTAGTATGGTTGGTCGGTTTCAGGATGGCTGGCTTTGTGTTATCTGGAAGTGGAATAAGAGTGTTTGTGCTTGGGAATATTGTAGGTCAGTGATGGGGGTGTGTACGGGGACAGGGGTGGTGGTGTGTGTTGTCTATTGGAGGTACCTGAAAGGTGCAGTTGTCAGGTTAATATCCTGCAATGCACCTTTGAAGGCGTCCAGGTTGTTGGGATAAATGCATTAGATAGAAGTCTGTTCCATTGTGCTATTGTTCGGG
Organism: Ridgeia piscesae; assembly: GCA_025642075.2. Taxonomy (NCBI): domain Eukaryota; kingdom Metazoa; phylum Annelida; class Polychaeta; order Sabellida; family Siboglinidae; genus Ridgeia; species Ridgeia piscesae. The sequence continues at coordinate 135,566 of JAODUO010000809.1, read as the reverse complement.
GAAAGAAGCTGTATTTGTAGTAGTTGTGGGAGATGGATATTTGTCTGTATTTGAGTGGGTGGGTGGATCTTGTTTGGCTGTATCTGGGCTTGAGCTATTGGTTGGGATCGATATCTTTGTTTTTAATTATCACCTGTGATAAATTACCGATGTTACAGTAATCACCGTTCTACGCGTAGCCATCGCCGACATGGTAGATCATGTTGAGTTTCGCGCGAGTTGGTTTTACTAATTTTATTCTTTACAGGGATGTAAATTATTTTATTTTGTAACCGTGTATATATATACATAAGATACGTGAGGAGAAGTTGGGCGGCTTTCATGGTTAGGTCAGAAAGTAAACAAAAAGACCGACGTGTATTGGCACGTTGCTGAAGACTCCGGCTCGGCATTGTGCCCATGGGATGACGTCACGTCCCGGCTAGACATTTCGACACCATTCAATATTCTAATTGAAACTGAAGCCACTTAATATTTGTATTCGAAATTTCAAGGGTATTCAATTCGATTCGAATGAAATTCCAGATTCGTCCCACCCTTACTAGTCTCATTCTATAAGAACGCTG
>JAODUO010000809.1:115000-125000 GCA_025642075.2 Ridgeia piscesae | reverse complement strand
CGTCATAGCCTTTCCTTTTGTGTCGTCTAGTCCACTGCGCAGTTGTATTGTTTATGTATTTATGGAACAATTAAGACCAAACACCACGCATTATGCCCGGGTCTCAGTGGGTGTAAACAAATGTCTCTATTTACCGAACAACACATAGCATGGCCGGGAGCAACTGTATCTGGCATTTAGACAGAACATTCTTTATTTTGATCACTGATAAGTGTCCTACATACTTTGATACACACGAGATTTTATTTGCCGCCCTGTGGATAAACATACAGCACGACTCGACGTGGTTGTTACGAGATAACTCATATCGATGTTATTAAGTAGACCTTATGCTTACGTATTCTGATGGTATATAGATATCGAACAAAGTATTATTTACACGAACGGACGCTCAAAATATATTTAAGTCATGGGGAAATTTTCACGTAGCAATGACAATGTATGATCAGATGACAAACCGGGCAGGCGGTAAATGGAATGTTATGAAAGAGTTTTATTTAAAATAATAATAATATATTGGATTATGATTATGTAGACAAAATTCACGCTAAAGTTGCCAAATATAAAATTATACGTTTCACTCAACACTAGCAATTTCCTTAAACTGACACGTGAAAGAGATTATGTTATCTTCATCAATATTTTCATCGCCTCTTGGTGTACGTGCGCGCATAAATCACCCTAATGCTGGTACATTGTGAGTAACCAAGTTCTGAAAAGGAACGAACACACGGTGTGCTGGCGTTGTCGATGTGACATATCTTCACGTATATAGTGTCTCGGTGTGTTACTCGACATGAGGTGTTGATCTCCCGGTTGTCTGTTTAGGGGGTGGTATCAAAATACATATATTGTTTCAGGTGGGCTAAACCCACCCTCCACTCCACCAATAATGAGGCCGCCTCTACCGCAGCACGTAATAAACCAATCACGTCGTTTCAGTCATTAGCGGGTTTTATCGACACTATTCTCTCTCTCTCTCTCTCTCTCTCTCTCTCTCTCTCTCTCTCTCTCTCTCTCTCTCTCTCTCTCTCTCCCCCTCTCTCTCTCCCTCTCCCTCTCCCTTCTCCCTCTCTCGACCCTCTCTCGCTCCTCTCTCTCCTCACTCCTCTCTCGCTCCTCACTCCTCTCTCGCTCCTCTCTACTCTCTCTCTTCCCCAACTGCTCCCTCTTTCTCTCCTCTCTACCCCTCTCGCTCCTCCTCTCTCCTCTCTACTCTTCCCCTCTCTCGCTCCCCTCTCTCTCCCTCTCTATTTTCCCCTTCTCTCGCTCCTCTCTCTCTCCTCTCAACTCTCTCTCTCTCCCATCTCTCCCTTTCTCTCCTTTCTCTCCTCTCTCCCAAATATCTCTTTTCTCTCTCTCTCTCTCTCTCTCTCTCTCTCTCTCTCTCAACTCTCTCTCTCTCTCCTCTCTCTCTCTCTCAACTCTCTCTCTCCTCTCTCTCCTCTCTCTCTTCCTACGTCCACTCGTCCCTGTTTATGCTAATTTCCTTCTTTGGCCGCTGACCCACCATTTGACGATGTATTAAACAAACGTCATCTAATGATTTACATTCACATTAGTTGCCTATTTGACACATTCACATTAGTTGCCTATTTGACATGTTGATATTTGCGAAAAATCAATGATCATCAGAAATTCAATGATCATGAGAATCGAGTTTAATGTGAGAAATGTTCAGTCCCGTTTGCTGTATTTCTCCACAATTGGGCGTCAATTTGATTTTTATTGTATACTTGTTTTTCTTTTTGTAAATACCAACTACTAAACACACGTGAAACGCACCTTCTAAGAAGAATACATCTTTCAGCTGCAATAAAGAACCCGCTGGCACCTGTGAGACAAGACTGGATTCCACCCGTCAGTTCTAAGTATACCACTCCTTGGTTCCCAGTCAAAACCACGTAAGCGTGTCGACTGCAGCAATCACCCGACGGTAGCCAGTACATCAACCGTGTGCGTGCGTGGATGTGTGCGTGCCGCTTTTTACACCGTCGGTCGTTTTAGACTATTTCCGCGGCGTTGCTGCTCATTTTCGCCAACTTTTTGCCCATCCCGAAAATGATACGTCAGATACGAGGCATGTTTAACGGTTCACTTGTCGCTTGTTGCAGCAGAACAGACGACTCAGGCGAAACCCGCCACCACAGAGGCCATTACGACGCCGCTGACAACAACCAGCGATATGACGTCAGCTACAACGACAACTTGAGACGAGCGACGCCAGTGGTGACGTCAGCAAATCACTACCGTGACCACGCGCGCGCCCCGTGCACGCGCCATGCCAACGCAGCGGCAGCGCGCGCGGCGTGCGGTTATTATATGACTCGGCAAAAACTTTCAGCCTGCTCGAACAGCGTTCAATGGCGTTTTTAATTTCACTGGTTTGATAACATCGGCAAGTGAAAGAAGGCGAAACGGTGTAAACATTATTATCGCGTCGTGAGTGGCCGTTATATCGCCATGTTTGCGTCGCTCTATATTAATTTGTACTCCAGGTGTATTGTGGAATATCGTGTTATGGACCAGGAAGACACGATTGATTCGTGTCCACGCCAGACTTTTCATTCACAACCAGGAGAAGTCCACTCAAATCATGCTGTGGCGGACACATGCAATGAATGACAATTTCACGTTGCGTTCATGTGGGATTAGTAGACAATCCGGATTAAATACGGACGTCCCAGACTTGGGGACTGTGCGAATTTCGTTCACTCCAATCCACGAGAATCTTGTTTGTATTTGTACAGTGAAAGTATAGCACTGACTAACATTATTCATTCGCTGGATACTTCTACAATATTATCTCAACACAAAATGTACTGTGATGAAAGTAATAAATGTATGTAAATACCATATTATATATATATATATATATATATATATATATATATATATATATATATATATATATATATATATTTATATATATATATATATATATATATAATTATTAATATTATAATAATACTACTGTGCTTGCATGGTTTGGTTGTGAAGGGCGAGCGATTGTGATTGTTGAATACTTACAAAGAATTGTTCAGGTGCATATGTCAGTTCCCTACGAGTGATTCGTTGTGGTCTAATCTTTCTATTACTCCGCTAACTTTGGATTATAGTAAGTGTATCTCCCCAGAGGTACCTCGTTCTACTCGCCTCGTTCTACTCTACTATAAGTCCTACCTATTCGGGTCGTTTTAGTCATACATGTTTATTTACCTATTTCATCAGTCATCGTGACATTTTGAAAATACTGTAAGCTAGCAATATACGCTTATGTGTTAATAGGGCGTGCAAGTCTCGCGCGCGAAAACGAGGCTCGGGGCAGTTGGGAGCAGGGGTCCATATACTCCATGTTAACATATAGGGCTTTGTTTTAGTTTTTTGTCGTAATAATCGAACTGTTCCGAAATAGCGTATTTCAATTATATTGTCCGAAGGATTATTCCAAGCAGAAGCATTGGAACACTTTGCCGGTGACAGTGATCACGGAAATCATGAATTTTAATCGAGTATTATGGTGGTTACCACTGCAATAGCGGCGAGTACATGTGTTTGGCGATCTTGACTAATAATGAAAAGTGCCAATTTTCGTGCAGTGCAACCTGTTTGGGCCAAACGTATACATGTGTTATGATTATGTGCATTTAGACAACTTGTCAGATATAAGTGCTTATCGAAACCACAACGTACAGCAATGTAAAACGCAAATCCGGTAAAAGACACATACGGCCTAACATCGTGTCTATTATCTGCACAACGTAAATCGCTGTGTCTATGATAGTGTGATAAATTCAATACTAAATCGGACATTCAAGATAAGAAACGTATAACACAAGATATTTATGAACTGATTTTCCTAGTATTCATCAGTCGGAAGCTACAACTATTATCCATCGTTAGAATAATTTTTTTTCTTGTGTCCAGTCCCCAATTAGTCTCGCTTAGTTCCCAATAAGCTCCAGTCGCGCGGAATCACGCCATGTATCGTGACTCACTTGCAGGCCCTATTTGAAATGACGCCATACGCAGTGGCTGGTATGAGCAACTATCTATGAGTAATTCAACACACACCCAGGCAGTAGTCATCGACGGGGACGTCAAAAGGGCGTTACGCTGCATCAGTTATGTCACTGGGTAACATCAATAGATGTCACAAAAAGAACGACACCGCAGGCATGTAAACCAACAGTCGTGAGAATCGTGCAGAATATCAAACACAATGAAACCCCACAACTAACCTTTCCCTCGCGAGTTGCGCAGTGGTCCGAATAACGAGGTGATCTTATTAACGGGATTGATTTCCTACGTTGTAATCTTACTGGGAATAATATTTGGGATTGTCTTAGTTTATACTATGCTTAATTGGGAGGTGGTTGTATTAACGAGGTGACCGTAAATGCGACGTTCGACAATAAAACATACAATTTTATCAGCCTTGCATTAACGAGACGATTACTTAGTTCGATTTTTTCACTCGTCTATTTCTCAGTTAATCTTGTGAAAAGACAACTCAACCTAGTATGCTCATCAATATGCTGTCGTTCGTAGATTTGGGAACTTTTTTGTATTTTTCTGGATATCTCCAGGCAAAAGATTCAGGGCCGAAATCTCATAAAATGTACAATTCGATTTTTTAAGGTTCCAAAATAAGTGTTTGATTCAGAACAACTAAATTGCATTTTCTCATTCTACTTATATTGAGGCATGTCTGCCTTAAATGGTTCACTGTAATGAGTGTTGTTTTTGTTATGACAGCCATAAAACACCTGGTGGATATGATCTTTGGCAAGACGATTATGAGAGTTTTTATAAGGCAGGTTGTGTGGAAGGTGCCCAGTCTGGATAGGTTGTTCAGATCTCCACCCAACGCAGCAATGTCGACAGCATGCAACTCATTTAGATTTCGAATTTTGTCTATGAGTTGCACTGTGTTGGTCTCCAAACTGCCAGTTGACCCGTGAAACTATTCCTTGTCTTATTCAGTATGTTGTGGTTATCTGCACCGGCTCCTGCATCTCGACTGATGACACTTCAAGGTAAGTGAATGTTTCAGTGCAAAAGGTACCTGTTGTCTATCTTCACGGTGGGTGGCATGTTGACCTTAAGGGTTGTGACTTTTTCTTCTTTGACTGATTCGCAAACCAGACCAACCTGACGACCAACTTTGCTGAGGTGGGTTGTCTTCCCCCGGGTGAGTTGGTGTATTGGGACAGAAGAAGAGCTATGTTTAAGAGGGCATATATGCATAATGTTTTCAGTTAGATAACAGTGACGCACGATGAAATTATTTATTTACTGAACGCTTTATTATATTTATTAATGTTATTTATCCTGTTTTATAATTTATATATATTTTGTTCTTTCTAATTTTATTTTTTATTCACTATATTTTAACGCATTATGCAATTTATTAGGTAGTCATTTGTTTAGTGTATGTGCAGTTGCGTTAGAAATCACGAAGATAAAATGCACATTTTATAAGGTTATCATGAATAAATAATGTTTATTATTTAAGAACAGGATAATCGGCAGAATACAGATCCTCTAGCACAGAAAAGGGAGTCCATTGAAGTCCTATTGCTACATCTTCTGTTACATGACTCAGTCGGTGAAAGGGGAGTCCATTGAAGTCCTGTTGTTGCATCTTCTGTTACATGACTCAGTCGATGTCAACACTGAAGGACAGCTGATACGACACAGCCCTGTCTAATACTCGTCTTAGCCTCAAATTGAAGGATGTTGTTTCCAACACTGCGGGTGAATTTGGTGTGGAAGGTGTTGATTATGTTGACGGTGATGATCTGAAAATGCGCCTGATACAATCCCTGTGTATGCTGTCGAAGCTTCCGCAGTCAATAAGGTTTACACACAATTATCTTTTCCGCGTTGAACACTCCTCAATTGTGTTCCTCGGCGTACAAATCTGTAATGGAGATTTTAAAAACCAATATGACCCCGTTGTACACTGTAGAAAAGGTGTATCAAAGACGGGGCAACATGTGCGTTGTACTTAGCATGACATCGTGGTTTTCCTTATTCCGTAGGATCTATTGAAGGCATCGGGATTGGTATGAGCTTCTCGTCATTTATAGCCGAGGGGCAGAAAACCATTACGGACACACCCGGCGATTACGAATCATATGTCGTAGACTCGCTTGATAAATTAGGAAACAGTAACGCCATCTTGTGGGGTATGGGTTACTCAATACTAAAACGCTGACACTCTGTTAAAATCAAACACTTGACTAACTGACCTGAGTAACTGTCAACTAACGGAGATGGCGTTCTAAGTGCGACTTAAATCCAATTGCGACTTAATTCAAACAACTGGCTATACTGAGCTTTCCTTTCATTCACGATTAATCAGGTTCCGTGAGGTGGCGCCACCGTTGATCGTATTCGTTGTCTTGCACTTCGCGATTACTGATATACATTGAAACATGGGTGTTTGTTCTGTAATTAATGGCAAACAACCGTGTATTTCCATTGTAACTCGTCAGACATGAGGGAGGGTTTATAAATGTCAACAATACACTGACGCTAAACGGTACAGAGCACTGTTGTTTTTTCCCATTGGCGGCCATGTTGCTGATTTGTCACATTATAGGGAAATTGTACCTGAGAAAAATATATACTAATATACTGATCACATTTCGTTAAAATCACATACCTCAGGCTCTCTTAAAATGCAAGCATATGTACTGCCCGTCAATATCGACAACATTTAGCACTTTTTATTCATCCGCTGGGTCAAGTCAACAAAAATGGCGAAACATTTATATTCTGCGTAACACGCGTCACTACATTGCCGATACAGCATAGCACTGACTCTACTAGTATGCCTGCCCTACTGTACTCATTTTTACATAAAACAGTTTTTCGACATTTATAATTACACAATTCTTTAGGGGCTACTACATTCATATGGGTCAGTGTAACTATGCCCTGACCCCTGACACGAAACGATTCTGTAGAGAGGTTTCGTCGCCGCGGCGCCTAACTTCAGCTTTTCTGCTTCCTAGTTCTGGCTCCAGAATTCGGAAGACTGGGGACTGTATCAAAATAATATTCGTCATATACCGCCGTAACTACATATTTACTTGAGGGGGGCAGAACCCCAACACAGTTTTAGGAGTCAGCAGTCATCAGTCCATCATGTGATTTGTTGGCTAGCAAAATATATGTCAAATCAATTGTTTTATTGTGACGTACGCAAATCACAAATTATGATCAAATTATGATCAAATTATGATCAAACTATGATCAAACTATGATCAAATTATGATCAAATTATGATCAAATTATGATCAAATTATGATCAAATTATGATCAAATTATGATCACATTTTGATCACATTATTATCATATTATGATCAAATTATTATCAAATTATTATCAAATTATTATCAAATTATTATCAAATTATTATCAAATTATTACATTATTATTATTAAAGCATTATCAAAGCATTATCAAAGCATTATCAAAGCATTATCAAAGCATTATCAAAGCATTATCAAATTATTATCAAATTATTATCAAATTATTATCAAATTATTATCAAATTATTATCAAATTATTATCAAATTATTATCAAATTATTATCAAATTATTATCAAATTATTATCAAATTATTATCAAATTATTATCAAATATTATCAATTAGTATCAAATTAGTATCAACTATCAAATTATTATCAAATTATTATCAAATTATTATCAAATTATTATCAAAGCATTATCAATTTAGTATCAAATTAGTATCAACTATCAAATTAGTATCAAATTAGTATCAAATTAGTATCAAATTAGTATCAAATTAGTATCAAATTAGTATCAAATTATTATCAATTAGTTCAAATTAGTATCAAATTAGTATCAAATTAGTATCAAATTAGTATCAAATTAGTATCAAATTAGTATCAAATTAGTATCAAATTAGTATCAAATTAGTATCAAATTAGTATCAAATTAGTATCAAATTAGTATCAAATTAGTATCAAATTATTATCAAATTAGTATCAAATTATTATCAAATCATTATCAAATTAGTATCAAATTAGTATCAACTATCAAATTAGTATCAAATTAGTATCAAATTAGTATCAAATTAGTATCAAATTAGTATCAAATTAGTATCAAATTAGTATCAAATTAGTATCAAATTAGTATCAAATTAGTATCAAATTAGTATCAAATTAGTATCAAATTAGTATCAAATTATTATCCTTGGGAAGGCCACTGTTTTATTTCTATCGCCTGAATGTATCTATTCTGCTGTGATGATGTATCTCGTCTCATGCAGGAGGCGCTACAGTTAAGGACAACGTCTCCCGACCGCTACTAGAACTGTGGACGTTTGCCTCTAAACTGTACATATACGACGTACAGTATATTGTGTATGGTAGACGGTACATACGACGTACTGGACATTGTGTATGGTATAGGTACGTACGACGTACCGAATATGGTATACGGTACGTACGACGTACCGTATATTCAATATGGTATACGGTACGTACGACGTACCGTATATTCAATATGGTATACGGTACGTACAACGTACTAAATATTGTATATGGTATACGGTACGTACGACGTACTGAATATTGTATATGGTATACGGTATGTACGACGTACCGTACATTGTATATGGTATACGGTATGTACGACGTACCGTACATTGTATATGGTATACGGTATGTACGACATACCGTATATTGTATATGGTATACGGTATGTACGACGTACCGTACATTGTATATGGTATACGGTATGTACGACGTACCGTACATTGTATACGGTATACGGTACGCATACGACGTACCGTGTATTGTATTTGGTATACGGTACGTGTACGACGTACCGTATATTGTATATGGTACGCGGTTTTTAGAGGCTTTCCGTATGCAGGAAAAATATGGTTATATATCAGTGGCGCCACCCTATGGCTTTGATCAACTAATACCATCTGCTCTACTATTGGACGTGGACTTTTTAAACGGAAACGAAGGCCAGGATGTGGAATATCGTGTTTTCGTTCAATTTCTATGTAATTTCCATAGCTATAGAAGATTCGAAATACCTTTTTAGTGTTGCCCATTGGCGATGAAAGATACCGTGTGGAATATTGTTTTTATGTTTGCACCGTTGTAGACGAGGTGGTGCAATTGTAATATAATACCAGAACAGTGTCGCTGATAGGCAAAAAGAACGGGATCCTACAAGGATGCAACAAACGGTGGCATCCCTATCTTCTTCTTCTTCATCCCCTTGCTCCCTTGAAGGGGTAAGATCCCTGTTACGTAGTTGCAACGTAGTGCCAAATACTTCCTAATTGCAACCACTGGTAAATCGTCCGTGCCTCTCGTAGTTATGTCAGCAATTAGACATCAGATTGTACCTGACTGCTGTTTCCTGCAATGAGGCTGTTGTCGCTTTGTTAACCACCTGCAACCGATACAGGCACGGAGTGGTATTAGTGCGGTGGTATTCCTAATTAACAGTTACTCTTTACTATCGGGAACATCGTAGCAATTTGTATCGATCTTCGTGCTGACCTCTAGTACCCTATCGTGTGTCGGCTCTCAGTTGTAAATAAATTGGTAGCGGAACTCCTGGGTGAAATCACAGTCAGGTACGATCTGATGCACAAGGACGAGAGCCATGTGTGATTTCCCGATGTCTGCGACGGAAACCAAAAGCAATTAACATTCCGGATCTGCCGGTTCACGTCAGAGGTTGAAATCGATGCGAAGGAGCGGCTTTTACACAATTGGCGCAGCGGTGATGTCCTCCAGTCACATCGTGTCAACAAGGTGCGGGGCTTGAGGTAGTGAGGATATTAATTATTAATTATTTCATGGGCGACGCATCAGAGCTCACCTGCATTTTTACCACTATGTCACATCGCTTGAAACGTATTTGATTTTACGATTTTCACGATTTTGTTTATTTGGGGGCATCCCTAGACATTTGTCAAGCGTTCGGGTCGTGA
>JAODUO010000809.1:107500-110000 GCA_025642075.2 Ridgeia piscesae | reverse complement strand
TGCCCGGGTCGTCGGGGTTGAACTGGTTGCCGTTGTCGGTGCCGTCGACACCCCACACCACCTGCACGTTCATCCGGCTGCGCTCCCGGGCCATCTGCTCCAGCTCGAAGCGGAACGACTCGCGGTAGTGCCAGCGGTACAACTCGAAGGCCTGCTTGTTGTGGAAGATCGGGTACTCGCGCTCCGACTGCACCTTCAGCTTGGGCGCGACGAACACGACGATGAGACCAGCGATGCCGATGATGAGGAAGAGCGTGATCCACAGCGGCGCGAACCTCGTGACGGCGTTTGGTAGGTACGTCTTCCAGAAGAGCGTTGCGACGCGACTCAACCGCGACGGGCTGGCGTCTTCATCCTCGGGCCGCGTCCGGCAGCATTTGATCGGGTGGCGCGCGTTCACCTTCTCCCTCAGCACGATGACGGCCGGCGCGAACGTGAGCAGGAACCAGAGGTTGATGAGCACGCACGTGCCGCCGTAGATACCGAAGCAGCGCAGTGACGTCACGTTGCTGATGACGTTCGAGAAGACGGCGGCGGCCGTGGTGCAGCTCGTGACGAAGATCGACAGGGCGCCGTGCTTGAGCATCTTCAGCACGGCCGTCTCCAGCGACGCGTCCTTGTCGTGGCGCTGAGCCTCCTCTTTCAGGTCGTACAGGATGAAGACGCCGTCGGCGCCGATGGCGATGAGGAGGAGCCCGGCGACGATGTTCATGAACGGGAAGAAGGGGATGCGGTAGACGACCATGTAGAGGAAGTACGACACGGAGATCGTGCAGCCGACGTTCGCCATCGTCGCGAACATCAGCACGACGGAGCGCAGGTAGAAGAAGAGCAATATCAGGATGCTGCCCATGGCGACGCCGAACAGCATGAGGTCCTTGAAGACGTACTTCGTGAGGGTCTCGGGAGCAACATTCAGGGACATGGCCCGCGACTTGACCAGGTCCTTGCCGACGGCGCCGCCGTCCAGTTCGTCCATGTAGTAGTCCCTCAGCTCGTCGGGGTCGGCGAACCAGTCTCCCATCCATATGTCGTGCAGCATGTCCCGGGCATTGCGGATGTACAACACCGAGTAGGCGACTGTCGTCTTTGTCGTGTCGCCGTCTTTCACAAAGTCGACGTCGGTCAGGTAGTGTAGGATCTTGTAGACGGCCCCGTGCTTGTAGCACTGCTGTGGTACGCCGGCGCAGGCAGGGTTTCCGGGAGCACAAGGTCTGGCCAGGAGGCCGTCGAAGTAATACCGCGAACAGTTCTGGACAATCTTCAGCGCCATTGTCACGTCGGCGTCGCTGATGTCGCTGCAGTCGCTGATGTTCTTCCCGTTGAGAGCCCGGATGTACAGATGCAGGGAGTGGAGGTCGCTGCAGCGCCCCTTGTGGAAGGGGCGCACGTGTTTGTTCTCCCACTCGCACGCCGCTCGAAGGTGCTCGGCGCTCAGCAGATTCTTGCCGGAAGTGGTCGGCTCAAGAACCATACGCGGGTTTGGTAATCCTGTCACAGTGAAAGGTGTGGTGGGTTAGTACTTCAGCTTGGTCTTATGTCATACGAAACGCGTGATAATAATAATACAATATTTATTATCGAAAGTTAAAAAGCAGTGGAATAATGGTTCAACTTAAGACTAGATAAAAGCAATATTAAATGTTATTAGACGATAGATGACATGTCACTTAGGAACATTACATGCAGGACTCTACTCATGATGTGTGCATATATTATAATTTCATATATGATATATATATGTATATATATATATATATATATATATATATATATATATATATATATATATATATATATATATATTATTATATATATATATATATATATATATATATATATATATATATATATATATATATATATATATATGCAATGCTGAGAAAATTATAATTAATTGCACCCGGATCCGAGAACATGCCCCGTCGATCCTCCAAAACAACTTTGAGAGCATCTGGTGGTCTTTAAGGGTTTTGGCTCATTATCGTAGCGCGACTACTTTCGACCCGATTATAATAAATTAGCAACTCTGGCGCACTGCCTCGAAGACACAAACGGACGTCGCCACAGACTCGACAGAAACAGACGAATCTCACCCATGATTGGCTCGTCGAGACAACTGAAGACGGCGGTGCCTGACTGGCTCGGGGAGGGAGAGGAGTCGGGGAAGCGAGGGGCCGTCGTCAGCTCCCCCGACGCCGTCTCGTCGGCCACTTGTCCCATCGCCTTCTGGCGTCCTCCGATTACTGTTCCCCGCGGGGAAACGCCCTGCAAAGAAATTCAATCACGTGTTCATCGCCAAGGAAAGAGTTAGCTTATTTCTAACTGGATAGCGATACTGGCGTGTCCGACTACACAATTGTGGCAATTGTATTGTATCTACGTCCGTTCAGGGGCAATAGAAGCCGGGGAAAAGTTAACATATGAGGTTATTTATTACATAATTACTTCATAGTGGCGCCACCTGGATAACCGTTGACCACATGTATGGTTTCAAATA
>JAODUO010000809.1:85000-100000 GCA_025642075.2 Ridgeia piscesae | reverse complement strand
ATGATATCCGTTTGGGCACCAGACTGCATATTGGTAATTAGGTCATGTATGAATAAGATGTGTGTTACTTGACACTTGAGATTGAAAGCAATGTTGAATATGGTAAAGAATGTTGTGTGACTGTTTCTGACCAAAGACATGTTCCATAAATTTCGATACTATAAATGTCACGGAGATGTGTCTATAGATTTGAAGCTAGGTATTTGAGCCATTCTTGAAAATACGTGAGGTATTTGCTTTTGACCAATCTATGGGGAGTTTTCCTGTATTTGACTGCATATGACTTGCGAAAGATAAAAGTTTGTGAAGGCGCTATTTCGACAATCAACTCTTGGTGGAAGTTGCCTGGTCGTTGGGCTTTGTAGGTTTTAAGATTTTGTAGAAGTTTTACTACACCAGCGAATTTATCATATCTGAGTATGCGTAAGAAAATTGAAAATTACTCCAACGTTATCTCTGCTCTGCCTATAATTTAAAAATGATTTAAAAAGGGCTAAGATAGTTAGTTAGTGATACCTTTTCAGTGAGCAAACCCAGTTATCAGTTCAGGTGGCGGCATTGTGAAATAATGTAAAAATACAGTATATCTGCTTTGTGCAATTGGCGACAGCACACATTAAATGGCGATGGATCGGTTTTAAGTTCTATGTGTTGTATTTATGACACTTGCTGTGAATTGGTTGTCGTATGATGAGTGGATGTCAGCCAGCTATCTGTATGATCGATCGAACGAACGAACGAACGACGAACGAACGAACGAACGAACGAACGAACGAACGAACGAACGAACGACGACGACGACGACGACGGACGACGGAACGAGACGAAGGGAACGAACGGAACGACGGACGACGAACGAGACGAACGACGACGGAACGAACGGAACGACGGACGAGGGACGACGACGAGACGAGACGACGACGGAACGACGGACGAGACGACACGAACGACGACGACACGACACGAACGACACGAACGAACGACACGAGACGAACGAACGACGACACGAGACGAACGAACGGACGACGACGAACGACGAACGAACGAACGACGACGAACGAACGACACGAACGAACGAACGAACGAACGAACGAACGAACGACGAACGGACGACGAACGGAACGAACGAACGAGACGACGAACGACGGACGAACGAGACGACGGACGACGGACGACGGACGAACGGAACGACACGAACGACGACGACGAACGAACGAACGAACGAACGAACGAACGAACGAACGACGACGAACGAACGAACGAACGAACGAACGAACGAACGAACGAACGAACGAACGAACGAACGAACGAACGAACGAACGAACGAACGAACGAACGAACGAACGAACGAACGAACGAACGAACGAACGAACGAACGAACGAACGAACGAACGAACGAACGAACGAACGAACGAACGAACGAACGAACGAACGAACGAACGAACGAACGAACGAACGAACGAACGAACGAACGAACGAACGAACGAACGAACGAACGAACGAACGAACGAACGAACGAACGAACGAACGAACGAACGAACGAACGAACGAACGAACGAACGAACGAACGAACGAACGAACGAACGAACGAACGAACGAACGAACGAACGAACGAACGAACGAACGAACGAACGAACGAACGAACGAACGAACGAACGAACGAACGAACGAACGAACGAACGAACGAACGAACGAACGAACGAACGAATGTACTTTTATTTTCGTTCATTCATCAGCTAACTCACGTACACTCGTCATGTGTTGCGAGACAAATGGACGCCGTTTGTATTTTGGTTATCAGACTGTATCGTTGCTTGCTGGTGGGCTTATAAACATGCATATTTAAAGATATGTTCTCGGTCTACAGCTGAAACGTCCCTGCGCATCGGATAACAACCTAGTGGCGCCATCTGGCGAATGGACCAGACGCGACGAAGACTAGGAACTGACATAATATTATGTAAAATGATAGTTTTTTGAGTTCAGTTGGAAAGAGGAAGACAGAGGAAAGACATGCAAAACGGGTCCCTTAAAGTTGCATTCAGATTCTGATATATAGAACTGCAGGGAGCAGAGACATGGAGGACAACTAACACCACCATCAAGAAAGTACAAACCTTTATCAACAACTGTCTGAGAAGAATCTTCCAGCATCGCTATCATCAGTAACATTGACTTGTGGGAGAGACTTGTGGGAGAGAACGCACCAGCTGACTGCTGGAGACGAGATCAGAAGAGGACGGGGGGTGGATTGGTCACCCACTCCGGATACAAGCATCAAGTATCACCAGGCAGGCCCTGACATGGGCAGAAGAAAACGAGGCCGTCCAAAGAACACGTGACGAAGGGACCTCCAGACATACACAAAGATGACAGAAAACACCTGGAGGCAGATTGATATAAAAGCCCAGGACAGAAGACTCTGGAAGACCGTGGTCAACGCCTATGACACAAAAGGGACGAAGTACATAAGAAAGTCACACTGGGTGTTAACAGAGTACATAAATGTCCTTACTTCACCTCACAGAGATGCCTGTAAACCGCTTAACTTTGGGCTTGAACCATCTAGGGGTGGGGGAAATTGTTACAATATCATTATACATTTGGGTTAAGGTTATCTTTATATGTATTTATTGTTGATGCTATGGTTAATATTAGTGTCAGTGCTACTACTAGAAAAAAAATTCGTGTTATCTAACGATTATGCAGCAGTCGTCCGTGTCATCTAAAAACGACATTCATTTGACTTTGTGTGACGGTTTGTTTTCGGCATATTTATTTCATTCAAAGTTCACTATTTAATAAAAAAACTTTCTACGAAAAAACGTTATTGTTGTTGAGTGTTGTCTGTATTTTGTTATTTACCGCTACGGGAAGTGCGTCATCATGACAGTTACGTCACGGGTCCGGTCCGGCTCTGTGGTTCTGCGCGCGAGCCAGTCTCGACTCACTTGATCGACCCCACAGGCACTCCTGTCGGTCATAGGTATGATATTTCGTTTTGCTACGCTACACCAGACATGTCCTCTAAGAGTTATGCCATTAAAACGAATTTGCAGAGACCAAATATGTTTCCAAATTCCTGCATTCACCTTCGAAAGCCAGGGATTGGGGTGATGGATGATGACCCCATAGCAGATATCCTTCGCATTATGGGGATTTTCCGGAATTTATTTACAGTTTACGTTGTCCCATAAGTATCTGTCTTTGCTAGTCTGGTTGTGGGTACTATGAAACTGGTGTGATCGGCAAACACCTGCAACCCACATCAAAGAGAGTCGTAACGAGAAAATCCGAACATAATTAATTACCTGTTCGATCCTTCACTCTGGGCTGAGCGGTGATTTGTTTTCAAATGATTAATTCTGATTCCTGAATGATGCATGCAACACGAGCCGTGGTTAATTGCCCGAAACGAAAACAGCCGAATGTTGGTAGGCGATGGTTTTATTGGCTGATGTTTTCAAAGCAATCTGCCTGGTGTATTGGGACTGGTGAAATCAGCATTGTCTCCCGCGGCTCGAGATAAACCAAATAGAAGTACGCTGAATCCATTTTCGCCCTAGTTGCTATCTTCACGGGTATCGATATTGCCCATGGGAAGCTTGCAGCATGCAAACGATGTAAGACGACGTTTGACCTTTTCCATTTTTACGTTTCCTTCATTTCCTATCAAATTTAACGATATATGTTATCGAAAACTTCACAGCATATTTAACCTCCACTCGTAAACAGACGTGCCCTGGAAAATTCGTGAAACTCTAATGCCTCAGTTTCCCACAAACCACATTTAAACCCGATTTACTCTTTGGTCGGCTAATGGCGGACGAACACCTTATTGTGTGCTATGTCAAACGCCCAAGTCCCATAACAGGTGCAATTCCACTAAATCCCCACATTTACCGGTGCGACCACGCCCACGAGTGCTGTGTTATTACGGCTACTATCTGAACGCTACGTGGAATATAACGAATCACAATCTGGACAAGGGTGACGTTTAGAAGCTTTTTAAGATGTATTCTAAGATCGATAATATCACAGACGAACCCGTTAACGTTGACTGTATACATCCAGCGTGTTTGTTGTCCGGGTACGTGGCCGCTGTCCGTGACAGAACCGTAACATTGGTCGCTATTGTGCAACATTATTTTCCAGCACACATATATTCTGTAATCTCACTGGATTGCTTCCAAAGTCGCCTGTATGACAAATTGTGTGAATAAAATGTTATAATTTTGAAACAGAAGCGGACAGCCTCAAGATCGGAATTATCTAGTCAAAGTCCAGCCGAGGTTTTAAATGCCAAGCAAGCACGACTTATTTTATGTTTGTTATGGATCATGTCATTCGATTCATGCAACACTTTGAAGGAATAACACTTTTACCGAAACAATGCTGGCCGGTGCGCAGTGCGGTGTACATGATCACCACAACTACAATGTATAGGCTGTTTCTTGTTAGTAATCAATATGCATTACGGCTTCGAATTTTATAGGGATTCGTATGTAATCGATACATAGGGTTATATGACAAAGCCTCTGGTCAACATAGTTGATTAGGTGGATTGTGTTTCATTCACCACCGATTGCAGAGCGACTCTTTCCGAAGCCACGGTGTGCGGTATTGGCCAAATTAGTGAGAAGTAACTTTGTTTGACACAATCAAACTAAATCACATACGACTCGTTCCAGAAAATAAACAAGTTAATTAAGTGTCAGGCAGGTTCAATAGATGTATAGGTTTAATGTTATCGCCGCCAGACATCGTTTTTTCATTCATAAAACCTCAGTTGTGCTCACTTAATTGCGTGTGACCCGTTTTAATTAACATGCCGACGTACAGAGAGTTTTTGCCATTTTGTCACAAGCTGAACACACCGTCTGTACGATCATTGCCCAATTAACGAAGCTACTGGTGGCTTTATTGTGCTCCTTGATTTGCAATTAACGAACTGTTATTGTCCGTTAAGCGACATATCATCGACTTGACGTTAAGACGATCGCACGCGAAGAACCTATACCCGGTTCGCCTTTGTCGTTGCTCGCATGCGATGTCCTGATTATGTTGACGGTTAATTCAGTGTTTCTCACGCATTCGATTCCTTTGTACGCGGGCCACACAGCTAGATATAATACTACAGCGAGTGCAATGAATCGGCTGCCAAGACTGCTGCGGCGATAATTCACGATGTCTCTTACCTGTCTGTGAGCGTTCGCGCGAGGAGTCCGTGGTTTGTTGTGTGTGTCGGTGTCAGTGGATCCCTTGTGTCGACCAGAGACGGACGTATAATGTCGCCGGCGTCGCTTCCTGCTCTAAGCCCACGGGCTACCCCGTTCATGGGCGACTCTCCACGGGACGATTTACGACGGTAGGACTGTGCATTGAGTGTTCCATTCATCAGCGGGGCTGAAATATTGCTGGCAAGGTCATCCGGCCATTGTTATTATTACTATTATAAACAGTGTTACCATTGTTAGTATTACGCTATTATTAGTATTATGGTGTACCTAATGTATCTGACGAAACAGATAATTTATATTGAACAATTACCGAGTGCTAAATAATTAAGTGTTTTCTGTTATTAATTATCGTTACATTTACAGTGCATGGGGAGGTCAACTTATTCATGTTGAACATAATAATTATGCATACTTGCATTACATCCTCGTGCGTCCACTGACAGCTTTAATCCATTTAATGTTTCCGCATATAACAAAACATTTATGGGTTCTACCATAATTTTAATTATACATATCCGACATATCCAGGTAACTATGGCACTTTCAGTCAAGCAAGTTGTGTTTGTGACGTGTATATGTTGTTGGCTTATGCACATATAGCACTCCCGGCAACAAAGAAACAATTGTAATTGCAGAATTTGCTTTGTCGCTGCAATTTGTGAAACATTACATCCGAATGGCGTGTGTACTGGTGTCTCGACAGTTGCTACAAATGCTACGGCCTCTGAAACAAACGGAATACGAGAAACCAGTGAATTCGTGAATGCGTCTCTACAGAGTCTGGCCAAAGACGTCCAATAATTGGGGACGTGTTTCAACAATACTGAGAAATCTCACAATTCCCTACGTCAGATATATCATACGGCTGACATATTACATCAGCCTCTGCCATTTTACAATCTCCCAGTGTTTTAATTACCAGATCGGCCAGAGAGTGGGGGGGTGACTTGGGCGTTCACACAGACCGGCCACTGCGCTGTGTATCAACTTACCTTTGTCTTACCCACAGGTCAGCCACTCCGCGCCTGCCGCCTGCTTCTGCACGCGGCAACCGCACGATGACAGCGGACCCGGGCAACTGCGTCCACTACCCGAACCCGCAGTCCTCTGCCATCTGCGCCAACAGACCGCATGATCTTCGCTTTGGGTAAGGACAAAAACGGCACATCTGTGCCACGAATGTCCCAAGCGACAGAAATTTTTATTATTTTCGTCGGGAAGGCGAAATCCTCTTTGCCCCAGCGTGGATGGCTACTGTTGTCCGTGGGAGGTGTAACCTGCGTTCGGGAAAAGTGAGAACATATTTTGATTGGTTTATTTGATGGTGATTGGTTTATTTGACCATCTGGCTGCTTCAACAGTCAAACGCGGAATAATGTTTTGGGCTAATTAGCTACATTGGGGCGCAGTGGCCCAGTGGTTAGAGTGCTCAGGTGATTAGGGTTCTCAATCTAAATGACCGGGTTCGAATCACGGGCTGTTGTGTCGAACGTTTGAGCGCTTGATACTCACGCAATAATTACAACTATGTGTTCCCCTCCACACACACACACACACACACACACACACACACACACACACACACACACACACACACACACACACACACACACACACACACACACACACACACACACACACACACACACACACACACACACACACACACACACACAACACACACACACACACACACACACACACACACACACACATACACACACACACACAAACACACACACCACACACCACACACCACACACACACACACACACACACACACACACACACACACACACACACACACACACACACACACACACACACACACACACACACACACACACACACACACACACACACACACACACACACAAACTGAATCAAGAAAAGAATTTAATTGAAACTGGTAATATGGCGTTTTTTAACGTTTTGGTGACGTTATTGTCATAGCGATTTATCTTTTCTTCCAGGTTGGCGATAAACAAGTTCAAGAATGAACATCCACAATGCATGTTCGAGGTATGTCACATTACACTTGAATGGAGTCAACCACGAGGGATAAATATCTCTGTATTATAATTATAGGTTAGCAGTTGACACCAAATTGACCCAACACCGTGTGTTATCTACATCCGCTGGTTTGGCACCAATGAGTGACAAAATATAAACTAACTCAGTATGTGACACTTATTTATTATTACCTGCAGCATATTGAGGTAATCGGACCATTTCGAGAGTATTTTACGCGCTATGTACATGTGCTTCTGGATAAAAGATAGCTTGTTAACGACAATCTATTAACAGCTAATTGATGGTGATACACCGTTCACCGCTGCCCTCGAGTGCTTATTAATTAACAGCCCAATTGTGCGTCACTTCATTGCTATTGTGATTGGGCCTGATCGGAACGCAAGCAGTAGACCGTGCAAATGTTGCTTCGAATTTTGAACGGCGGAGCTGTTGAACCAGTTATTGTCTGCTTTGTCCGCTAGGTGAGGTTCTCACGGGTCACGAGGCGGTCACATAGTCTGGTTGTAGTTTGTCCTTAGACACTGGCAACTAGGGTTTAGTCTAATGCTTGTCTGCACATAACGCGTCTTGTATAAGTTTCGGTACCCGAGGACATGTGCTCTACACATGCTTTATTTGCTATATCATTGTTGTTGCTATCATAGTGTATCCTAATCTTGTCCAATAGGTATTATGTATCACTATTAGCAATATGACTGAAAGGATCTCCAAAGCAAGACGTCAATATAGCCGATGCTAAACTGTTCACATAAGCTGTGATTAAACTTAAATGTCCACAAACACTATGGTGCCATTACATTACACTATGGTGTTGACGTTGTGGATTAATACGGATTGTTCTATTATTGCTTTTATGATTTGTTTCTGATACAATCTATACATATCTTGCTTTCTTGCTCTACACGTACTTATGTCGATACGTTGACGCCCATATGACGTCTTATGAAAATGACGTGTTTTCTCCCAATAGTAATCTTGACACATCCCCTTTACTCGTGAATACTGGCCACAAGTTTAGTTTGGCGTAGAGAAGGTAAACCCTGCTTGACATCGCTTGTTCTTGTTGTTGCTATTGCCCTTGCTCTTGTTCTTGTTCTTGTTCTTGTTCTTGTTCTTGTTCTTGTTCATGCTTTTGTTCTTGCTTTTGTTCTTGCTTTTGTTCTTGTTCTTGTTCTTGTTCTTGTTCTTGTTCTTGTTCTTGCTCTTGTTCTTGCCCTTGCCCTTGCCCTTGCCCTTGCCCTTGCCCTTGCCCTTGCCCTTGCCCTTGCCCTTGCCCTTGCCCTGCCCTGCCCTGCCCTGCCCTGCCCTGCCCTGCCCTGCCCTGCCCTGCCCTGCCCTGCCCTGCCCTGCCCTGCCCTGCCCTTGCCCTTGCCCTTGCCCTTGCCCTTGCCCTTGCCCTTGCCCTTGCCCTTGCCCTTGCCCTTGCCCTTGCCCTTGCTCTTGGTGTCAAGTCGCTGTCATCAGCCCGCCATTCTGTGTTTCCCCAACAGGACCTGAGCACCCGGCGCAGCTTCTACGTCATCCACCCGGACTGGGGGTCGGAGCAGAACAGCGCCCGCTTCGTGGAGCTCGGCAGACAGCGCCAGATGAAGCACCTGCTCGACCAACGTCCTTACCACTTCTACCACCCGGTCAACGCCGACGTCGAACGCCTGCTGGCGCTGCGACGCAAGCGGGAGATCGAGCGAGACGGGGCCTACCTGGCGGCGCATAATAGGTACGCAGGGTTAACGCCGGCGGAGCGGGGCGAGCCGGCGACTTGGTACCCGTTCACCGGCTACACAAACTTGCCTGCCGAGAACGTGTTTTATCGGCGACTGGCGCTGAGTCCGCACAAGGTCAATCCGCGATACGTCCCCTTTACGTATTGATGTCCCCGCTTCCGGTCGTTGCCACGTCACGTCCCCTCTCGCGCGCACGCGCACGACGGTGTTCGTTGCTGCGCTCCTTAACCACGGCGAACCGTCGCCGGGTTGGAAGTAGATGGTCGGACCCAGTGTCTTAGCACGAGTTTCGCGTGACACATGCGGAGGACTTGTTAGTCGGCGTCAGTCGACTGACAGTGAAGGTGTTTTCGAGACAACGCAAGGTTGCGTAGTATAACTACGCGTGCATGTGGTTTAGAAGGTGTTTTCGGGGAGGGGGGTTGTTATATTGTTGCGTCTTGCGTTGGATGTTGGAGGAAGGTTAACCTGCTGCAATACTGGCAATATTCTGCTTCTTGACAAGAACGTTTTTGGCAACACGCGGCGACCGATCAGCATATACCGCACAGTATTAGTAGTTGCTTAGATTTGTATTGCATATAATGTAAGAGTGTTAACACTATTTTTGTGTTTGGCTATGTCACTGTGTCACAGTAATAAAATGTTGTTATGTCAACATCAGGCCTAGTATTACCTTCCTTCAATGTAGATATACATGTCATTGTATCATGCAGCGGCATTGACGTTTTAACTAGTCCGAGAATAATGGACGTTAACCGAGGATCGTTATCTAAACGATACAGTCAGAACTCACTTGAGCACCGTTGTTGCTCAGGCCTGTACTGATACATTAAAACGACAGACAGCCAAAGTCAAGCATTCCATGAAGGAATAGGAATGCAGTATGCGGTGAAATCGTAGCGGCGAAGCGTTGGCACAAATGGACCAATCAACGAAACGATCGTAACGCGGACAGTGACGGAAGCGCCAGTCTCCAGCGGAACTAGGTAGTTACCTCGTAACGCGACCCGGATTCCAGCATCGCTCGGTGTAGTTAGTGACATCACGTGATAATGTGTGGCGCGGGTCCCAGCCTCAGTTTGATTTCGTAGCTGGAATTCTTCACATCTCTACCGAAATAAAGTCCACTGATATCACTATTTCATTCAGTGACGTCACTAATTCATCTAGTGATGCCGGAAACTGAGTCGATGCGATTTTTGTTAACGTTACTTAAAATTCCACACGATTTGTTCATATGGGTACCACTAAATGAATTAATGATGTCATGAAATGAATTACTGATATCAAATTTAAATAAACAAAATAACACGCGCGCATGCGTATTTCGAGAACCCTTGCGCGTGTGAAGTAAACGCATCTTTTTATCTGTTCACATTTTCACTAGAGAAATAATGCCTTTGTGTGGGTGATTGGCGAAATACGGCGGGAGTTCCGCATTCGCATATGATTCATTTCATGATATCATTCGCATTTCAAAACAGTTAGTTGGTGTCACGCGTAATGGTTAGATTGCTGTAAACCACATATGCATATATGTATGCTAAGTCTTGCGTGTTATCCTCACGAAGATAGAATAAGGGAATTGTAGTTTGTCTTCGTCGTTTGAACTAGGTCGACCCGTGCCCATGATCATATTATACTTAAGTTGGGAATGTCCGATTGATTACCGGCTTCCTTTTCAGTGCACGTCCTCTGTGATGCCCACATAGTGCGATTCAAGATTTAGATCAACATTCCGCCTCTACACTTTGTTCGCAACTGAAACTAATCAAATAATGGTCAACACTTACCCTAGCCCCGTCCCATTAATATTCTGAGAATTCTTCTAGCGTCCTGCAGCCACCAAACATCATGTCCCGTTGTTGCAATTCCCGGTTTCATGTTTTCAGTTGATCAAACGTATTTGCGTTTAGTAATGTTATTGACTATTACAGACATTTAACAGCAACGTTTGCAGCCAATGCCCTTGCATTGTCAGACTGTCAAAATATACTCTTCAACAAGCGGACAAGTCTTTCCAACAAGGAGTAATGTGTTCTTTAGTTATCAATCTGTCTTTCTTTCTTGCGACCAGACAGTGACTGGTAACGCGTGCATCCGCAGTTTGCCCCACACTGTGACAAGTAATTATCTACTTAATCAGTCTACAGAAGTATAATCGTCTCCTGGCTGTGTCTGTCGTTCATTCCGCCTCCTGTATCGCGTATATATGCTAACAGATGAAACGTTTATACCATACTTATAAACTAGTTTAAGTTTCCTTTACAGCCAACCAAACTGAACGGCGCAGCTAGTTTAAGTTATTAGCATTAGGCTGACTGTTTCATTTGTAGTTCCATTAATCATGGGTAGGCTACTTATAAAGCACATGTTTTGTGAAATTGGCTTATTATGTTCGCGAACGTGGCAACTATTTTATAACTATAGTGTAAATTATTGTAGCTATCATATATCAGTTGAGACTTCTTTACAATCACTTTATTCTTTGTAACCGACGTGTATTAAATGTATAAATCAATGTCAGTTCATGCACCAACAATGTCCACACACCCCAAATAAATGGACCCGACCAATTTCATATCGCATGGCATGTTGCTGCCTGACTGTCATTTTATATTTACACTATCCGCCAGGTGTCAGACGGGTTGTGCCACCTGTGAGAGTTGCGAAGAATCACAGAATTTCTAGTAGCCGCCGTGTGTTGCTTGATTGCAGCTGCCAGAAGTACTGTAAGGCCTGCGGGCCGTCCGTGCTGTTCAAGCAGCGGGCTCGCATAGCCTGTCCGAAGAAAGATCCCGACGGTGTCTACCACATATACCACAACAGCCTCCTCTCGGTGAGGGACGACGGTCGGTATAGACTAGCGCACTGCAGAGCTCCAACTGTGGTCGAACCGTGCGTGCGTGCGTGCGTGCCTGCGTGCGTGCGTGCGTCCATGTTTGTGTGTGTGCGTTGTGTGTGGTGTGTGTGTGTGTGTGTGGTGCGTGCGTGCGTGCGTGCGTGCGTGCGTGCGTGCGTGCGTGTGGCGTGCGTGCGTGCGTATGTAGGAACGGGTAGCTGCGTGTGAGCGCGTGTGTGTGTATGTTGGTGTAGTCCTACATGTATATACGCGAAATTCGATTGAATGGGTTATGTCATAGCGTTGGTAAAATCCTAGAGATCGGTAGATCATAGACACCTTGCCTGTTTCCGTTAGCAAAACGTTCTCTTAATAGCCTTGGTCGAATGACGTTAGGTCGAAATCACTACTAACACGTTAAATGGCTTAATTTAATAACTAACAGACACTGATAAATTACACCAGAATATACCAAGTTGAATGCCGTGCACCATGTCTATTATCATGGGAGTGCACCCGTCGTCGTTTTAAATATAAACGACTGTTAATCAGCGGACGGAAACTACCCTTGCGGTGGCTCAAAGCAAGACGCACACACGGGTCTGCCCTGCTCTCGTCGCCCGCGACCACAATACAAAATCAACCGCAGAAAATCAAAACGAAACTGGCCCGCCTCCTTGTTATACACAACGCACATTTAATATACACCTACTTTAAGAGATTAATAGGTCACAACAACATGTCATTTAAGTGGTTTATAAAAATCGTTAACCGGAATTATACTTTTGAACTACTGCGTTAACGGAGTTAGCATCATAATGTACGTTAGAGTATGCTATGATGTTCCAGGCAGCATCAGTTTTTATCAGAGGAGACATTTTTGTAGTGTAGACGATGTACAGCAGTGGCGCCATCTATCCCGCAAAACATCTATCAAATATCTGTTTCGCGGGATAGGTGGCACCACTGTAGGAATTTAACCACAACACGTAGCCTCAATAACCCAGACTCCGTGAGGTGGCAGCACATTTTAGCCCCTTACATTCGCCTGGTAGATGAGTGTTATGCCAATGTTGCCACCAGGGCCGCCTTACCACTGAATAGGGTAGAGAAGCTGATTGGTTAATAGTGCGTAAAAATCGAATCATCCGGAAACAACCAAGTGATAGTTTTTGCTTCCACTCCGCGTACAAATGCATCTAACGCCTGATGTAAATTTTTCAAAGGTACCTTCAACCTAACCCCAGACCTAAAGGAAACCCGAAACTTAACCCGAAAGCTAATCCTAAACCAAAATATTTGGTATATCAGAATAACCATAAAAGGGCATTTGTAAATGAAGGAATAGCAAAAAGCCATCACCCAACAACCAATCATATTGTGACACAAACTAAGGGACGCTTTGCCCTACATCTGGCGTGCGCATGCGCCACACTGCAAGAATCAATTCAATGACATATAATAGTAACTATTTCTTACTCATTAACTGCGTCAAAGTCGTGTACCAATGATAGCAAGACAGTAAACCTGGTAATGTAAAGTGGAATGTGCTTAGTTGAATATTATATTGATAATGCGAACAAAACGTTAAGATTTGTGTTTTATTTGCACGCAGTTTCGGTTACAATTTATCGTAGAAAAATTGGTTTGCGTCATATGATCAGGAGATTGCTAACAGAAATGTAAATATAATATTCACCTAATTTACTATAATTTACGAACAACAATTAGCGTCACCGGGCAAACTGGATCTTATTGGTTGTTTGTACCACTTCACCAGCGCAGAACTAGTGTCCACTGCTGTAGATGATTCACACCTACAGTTCTGTCAGACAGTAAATACTACGAACCTCCCCACGCAACTCTAACTATTGTTTAATACACGTTGTGTCTGCCTTCAGACAAACTGATGCCACATTTAGAGTTAAGTACGTCATCAGCACTCAAACAATAACCGTCAGTCGGTCATGCACTGACGACGAAGACAAAAATAAATTTTGAGGGAATTGTTGGTCGCATGCATTTGGCTATTGCAAGAAGGGGACTCTTGTTTTGACAGATTTATATTGTACGGCTTTTTAGGGGTATATTGCGGACTATTTTCTTCATCGCTGTCATACAGCTTAAATAATTGAACGCGACGTTCCAGTCGCAACTCAGCGAGAAAATAGAATAACATTGTTTTCTTGCACAGGAGAGTTTGCACTCGTCTATACAATTATTATCAAGTAGTTCGTTCTTTAAGTGTTTGTGCCCTCACCTCTCGCCCAGACTGCATGTCTCGGGCAGAAATATTGTCTGTGATTTGTCGGGTCCATTGAGATGGTTCATTGATTTAAACATTCCGAAATTCACCCGGCGGATAATGACGTTGTTAGGCTCAATATTAAAAAAGAAGGAACATGGAGTTTCAGCCTGGGAATTTAATATTTTTTCTGTATCACCATAAAGATAATTATGCCGTCAACAAATATATTGCTGGATATGTGTAGGCATTTGAATGGTTTTTAATGTATTGAAGTATGAAAATCCTGACCGCTTAATTCGGCACTAGGTCTACCTGTCTCTGGTCACGTGCGCATGCTTACAAGTAGCGCCCTCTGTCGCATTTTACGTATATCCTGTAGGTGGACCTATATGTTATTTACCATCGAAATTGTCGCCCGTAAAATGAGTGTATTATAAAGTGTAAGTCAACAATTATATTGGGTAAATGCGACACACCTATGACATAGATCTATGGGGTTGTGACATAGAAAAGGTCGCTCAAGTAAAGTATGATATAATTTGATAAGATTTCTTGTATTATTATAGAATTTCTAACAATACATCAAATAGTATTACAATTGTCCACGTTTTTAAAGTAACCTTTTGTAAAATGTTAGTGAATGTGCATTCAGGTGTGTTCCCTACGTAACTATGGGATGGTCTCACATGTGTACAGCGCGCAGACGAACGCGTACGCAAAAGGACCAATTTAATTTTTATGTAAGCAAAATTGGGTATAGACCCGCAGCCGACGGATTTTAGATTCAACCGACATGTAGCCCACTTACCAAAGCGCACCCACCACATTGCCCGGTCCAGACATCCACACTAACATGTGCTTTAGTATAGTTTACACCCGCCAGACGGCGCCACCGCGTCGATTGCGGTG
>JAODUO010000809.1:77500-80000 GCA_025642075.2 Ridgeia piscesae | reverse complement strand
GTACACATTAACCAACGATGTGTTACCCAAAGCTCAACATCCGAGCTGGATTTTGGCGAGTAATTTGCAAAGGACATTGCTGCCCTTGCAATCGTTGTCGTCGTTTAGACCAGTCGACATCACACAGTGCGTCCGTACAAACAGCACGACTAGATTGATATCTTTGTCACAGTAGTCACTAGGGACAGACGAGTAATTTGACAGGTTTACTTTCATTTATCGAAGCGTAAAATCGGCTAGTTATTCATAGGTCGTTAGTGACAGGACTATGACATCGCTGTTACGGAGACATACATAATGGAATATGTAACTATTGAACACTCTGGTACAAAAATACTTGTCCGTTTGAGGCTTCTCCAGACCATGTGTTTTAGCAATATTGCATTGGATATTTTCCTGTTATAATAAAGAGTGTTCTTGATTCCCGTAAAAATGTACATCAATGCTGCTTTCACTTTCACTTTGCACCTCACCCTCTAGCGGCGGTAAAGTGGGCCTTGGAAATGTCCGCGGTCTTTCTGATGTGACATCGAATCTGAAACAAAGTTCACGCGTATGAATGACTGTCAACTGCGTAATCGTTATTAGCCTAACCGTACCTCAACCCTAACTAACCATAAGTATTTTCTATAATGAGATTGACACTAGTCATTTATACCATTCATCTGGATGATTCCCGCGGTTTATGCCATCAAATCCACCCAAGTGTGTATTATTTAAATATAATAAATAAATAAATAAATATCAGTAATCAAACATTTATAAATAACACACCACAGCCGTATAATTAACGTTATTAATGTATGACATTAACCGCTCAACTATTTAAAGTAACGACTGACATTGTTCTAACGGCAAGCACTACACACGTTGCAACACGAAACTATATAATTGGGCCAATATTGTTCCGCATCGTAATATTAATAAAATTATTGTTATTAACTGAATATTCAAAATAAAAATATTTTGTCGAAATACAAATGCTTGCGATGAACCCACGGATGCTAATTTATGACATATTTGGAGCCAACTGCAGTGAAATATCAACAAAATTAATAAATATTCTAAATTTGTATGTGGCACAGCACGCTATCCTGCAGTTAATAGTATTATCCGGTCGTGTTGTCATTTTATTTAAAAACTAATTGTGACGTTAAATACGTTGCAACAATACAGTCTAACATATAAAGTTTAATTTGAGACCGGCAACTTTCGGAGTATTTGGCAACTGTTTTTTACTGAGCCCCAAGAGGCGCGGCGGGTGGAACCAATCACGCGAGGCTGCCACCCACGAGGGAACAGAACAAAAGAAGAAGAGGTAATATAATAAGATTAATACATACTCCAGAACTGAACATCTTTCCAGAACCGCCATCGGGAGTACCACGGCATTCGGTGCGTCGTCTGAAGGTTCTGCGAAACACGAGAACGAATACAAAGTAAGCAGCCGTGACTGCGATGTACTTGCTTCATTTCACGTCCGAGAATAGGACGAATTAAGAAGACACGACCAGAACAGCGCCGCTAATTCTGTCTGTGTCGTGTAAATTAGGAAAGGTCAGTAACTCTGTTTGGGAAACGAAGTTAATTTGGCCTGCGTAAGAATCAAACCAAGCCGGTTACTTGATGTTGGCACGGGTGATACACAGCTAATAATTACAAGAGCAACCTATATTTACCTCGGAATAACGCTACAGATTTTTCCGAAACTGTGAAAAAACCGCTGCCAACATAGTTGACCATCAAACTGTGAGGTGACATTTGCGTTGGCGTGGGAAGTGTGACACCAATTTCTTGGAATGTGACCCACGACTGGGTCTGCTATACGCTTCTCCGCCGTTAGCAATTGTGATTGATTCTTGTTATTATCTTCCTCGCAAAATATCAATCTCTTCGGTTACTCGACGGTCAAAGCCATGTTTATAACGTACTTTTGTGAACTGTAGGTTTCCCATTGGAGAGGTTAAATAATCTTAGCTTATTTATTCATGACAGCCGACACTTGTTCTACGGTATGACTTCTCATAACCGAGCAGCGTTACTCATCTCAGTATCTAATAACAAAAGCTGCGACCTTTATCTAAATACCTTCTCGGCAAACCGATCGGATAATACTTTTAACTACTGCATTGGACAGTATGTTTCTCATGTTAATACACATTCCCAGAAGGAATATAAGATTTGACAATGCGCGTACAGGACACGCACGCGCACGCGCACGCGCACGCGCACGCGCACGCGCACGCGCACGCGCACGCGCACGCGCACGCGCACGCGCACGCGCACGCGCACGCGCACGCGCACGCGCACGCGCACGCGCACGCGCACGCGCACGCGCACGCGCACGCGCACGCGCACGCGCACGCGCACGCGCACGCGCACGCGCACGCGCACGCACATCAAAATACCTTATAGCAATCAAATCAGATAACATTTTGTAATACTGCGTTGGGCTTTCTCTGTGCATGGTTTCCAAAGATTTTGGCGCAATAGAAATTAA
>JAODUO010000809.1:0-70000 GCA_025642075.2 Ridgeia piscesae | reverse complement strand
GATAACTTGGTATTTCATATGTGACAGTCGTGATAGTAATATTCTCCAAATGCTATAAAACATACAACATCGCAACACAATTACCATACTACGCTCGTACACGTGTGCGATGGTTGCAGCTGGTCACGCCAGACGTAGATAGCCGCTTCTCGTGCGTGTTGTAATATTCATTATAAGTTAAAAATGAAAGTGAACTTCATGTCCGCCGATAGATCTTAATCATGGACAACAGCGGATAATTGCGAGATGGTGTTTAAAGTTTGTAATTTGCTTCATTATGGGTTGACGTAAGCATGTAGCGTTGGCGTCACATCAAAGTTCAAGCAACATGCATGCGTTCCTTACCGGTGATTTACCCTATAAAAGATTAAACAAATTGTTGTATCTTGTATTTCGAAAACACAAAGGTTAACATATTCGCATGCATGTGCAAGTTCGAGTAGATAGTGAGATATCCCACGCACCGAGGTTCGTTCGTCTTTTTCTATGATAATTTATATACATTCATTGGTCTCTGAGCTACCACATTACAAAGATTGGCAATACATGCAAGTGATAGCAGTTTGTGAACGAATCATATTCGATCATAAACACACGCACGCACGCACGCACACACACACACAAACGTAAAAACGTGCACGCAAACGCACGCATAAAGATACACGAGCAAACATAAAATTATCATGTATACGCATAGGTCGTATATATCTTGTTTGTCTCATGCCGACCCCTCAATGAAGTCTGAGCTGTGCCCTGCCTCACTCACGTCTATGTCTAGTATTCTTTTGCCAGTTTGATTTGACAGGAAACTCCTTACAAACGGGAATTCTTCGAGGCCAAAATACCCTTAAGATTCTCCTGACACTTGTTCTATGGAAGGATGACATGTGTTGTCCAGTATTTCGTCAGCACTCTGACCCATTAAGAAAGGAGGTCAACCAATAAAAGCACAGGTACACAGCTTTTTGGTAGATCACTAGCTTTGTACCTGTGCTTTTATTCGTTGACTTCCACAAAGTTGTCACACTCTTGAATATAGTTCTGGATCGGTCGGCTCTGGGTGGCTATGCTTGCGCCTCGGTCTTGGCTAATGACGATGTCACTGTGTATATGACACTGGTAGCACTCATTAGTTCGGTCTGATCATCCTTCAGGGATACTCACGCATCACTGTAGTTTTCTTTTTGCTGATTTCACTCGAACGTGTTGGCGTAGGGTATTGTCCCGTACCGTTGTTCCTAGGTATGGCGATAAGACTGACAAAAGTCCCAGGTCATCTGCAAAGTCAAGATCCTCTAGGATGGAGATAGTGATTCTTCTTAGTTCGTCTTCTGTTGCACGTCGTAGTACCCTGTCAATTAAAAAAATTGAAAAGGGTCGCCGACATCGTTACTCTGTGCATGCGCAGTACCGCCTGTGCGGCCTGTCAAATGCCTTTCCAAAGTAACTAAAATTGAAACTGTCTTTGGCGCTCTGAGCACTCTTCCCTAGGCGCACGATA
The DNA here is from genome assembly GCA_025642075.2 of Ridgeia piscesae. Taxonomy (NCBI): domain Eukaryota; kingdom Metazoa; phylum Annelida; class Polychaeta; order Sabellida; family Siboglinidae; genus Ridgeia; species Ridgeia piscesae. Next base: position 68,499 of record JAODUO010000809.1, on the reverse strand, counting down.
CGAGCGTCAAATATAAACAATAACGTACGAATTTGTCGTTTTCTTGTCAGAAAATTGCTCAGATTTGCTATTGTTATGAAATTCTCATGTAAAGCTTCTTGTAAAAATAGAATCACACTGAATTAATCACAAAAAATTAGCCAAAAAGACACTGACGACTATTGGACTATGTAGTGAGTTTATAGTTTTGAATGTGTTGGTGAATCGTGGCAGGTCACCCAGCCTCCAGGGCTGGAGTCAGGTGAGGCGTCGCGAATACACAAGTATTGTTTCACAGTCTGTCCAGGCAGACACAGGCAAAATATGGACATGTAGTTTTGGGTGAGGTCCTGAGGTGCCCTTCGAAACATTCGATCAAATTTCTTGTGTACTACCTGTACCCTAAGATACCTCTATGCAAAATTAGAGAAGTTACCAAAGCCTTTTGCAAAAACGTTTTTAACAGTTCTGGGGCCTTTAGAACGATCCAATCAAATACAAATCTCATGCATAGTAGCAGTGCCCTAAATTACGTCTATGACAATTTATACAAATTCATCATCAACGGTTTCTGACATATGGGAGGCAACGGTGTATCGCGCACGGCAGACACGAAATGCCCAAAGCGTTAAACGGTTAAGCATGTGCTCGTAATCAGTATCAGAAACCTTAACATGTTAACTTACAAATTACACAGTGTTTCTGTGGTGGCTCTCGGATAAACTGTAACAAAAGCAAAGCTGCTAGTTTCCAATGGCGTGTCACGGTACGTAGTTCGTTAGAGGGTTACGTGTTGGAGTCTCCACTACACTAATAGCCTGTGTACATTACACACAGATCTGGCGTAGCTATATCGTCTTATTCATTGGCCCAATCATTTAAGCAGCGTTCATAACAGTTTGGTATTACACGTGTCCCTGATCTGTATGTTGGGGATGCCATGAAGGCTTATACCCCTCCATCACCGGGATGTTCTAGTTGTTTCCACCACTTGGCAGAGTTCAAATAACTGACTAGTCTGTATATATTGTGGCTACAACGTTATGATCTTATGAGGTATCATTGAACTAATAAGTCTTTTTCAGAACATTTATGTCAAGCCATCCTTTCTGTGCTGGCACTGAGGGTGGTCACTGTCAGGGTGCATGTTGTCCTCGGTAGTTCTGTTACGTCCAAAATTGAGACAGGACCAACGTCAACATGATTCTCCGATTCACAAGGGACATATAGTCCCAAACATCGAATATTGAACCCGGGTTGCCGGCAAGACAGGCAGATGTGCGAACCACTACACTACCTGCACATCTTATTGTAATTGTTGGTGATAATGCCACCACATTGATGATGAAAATCTCCAACTCAATGGGAGCTATTATTTTTAATGTTTCCTGGAAATGTTGTCCACACCAAAATGTGTCGTCCTTCCAAAATCAGCCATGCTGAGGAGAGTACGCTGATCGAGTTGGGAGAAAATTATTGACAGAAAATGCCAAATTAGCTTGACCACCAGATTGGTAATTTGAAAAATTTAATTTCACCCAGTAATAATAATTTAAGTCACTAAATGATACATTTGCCCCAGTCGAATAGTATTTTTATGGAAAAGATCCTAAAATGAGATGAACAAATAAATGAAACTGATCAAGGTGATTAGTTGTAGAGATTCTAAAGCTAACTGAACAAAAACAAGACGTGTATCAAACATATTTATAACTTTTATTAAAAAACATTAATCTAAAACACCACCGTAGACACACAGCTGAAAAATACATGAATTACATGTAAGACAGCAGCTTTTCAAACTGAGCTGACATGCTGCAATTCCTATGCAAGATTACACCGGTATAACTTTGAATAGGGCTTGCTATTAACGTTTTACTTATCAGCAACATGCTCAAACTTGATACAGAGTGAAACTCCAATGAAGTCAGTCTAAAATCTATGAATGACATTTGGATGAATCAAACAGACAAAATACTTGATGCAGACACTGACAATGTCAGCACCACATACACAGTACTTGACTTCAATTATAGCCAACTTACTGAACCACATTAGGATATAGTACACCCCAAATACTTCTGTAACAACAGTGTCCAACGGGTGACTTGTCAGTTTTAATCTGTTTACTCCCACTCATGTTTTGTAACAAGTTAACATGTCACAAGGATGCACGTAACGTGTTTAAATGAACAGTTACAATTACTTTCTACAGGAAACTGGTTGTTCCACAGAAGAAATTTATGTCATTGCCAACTGCAAGTCAACACTGCATATGTCTTGAAACAAAATGTCATCTTGCTTGGAAAACCCCAATAAAAGGAGCAGTGGATCAGTTCAAAAAACATCCAAACCTTCAAGTTTCTACACAAATCTGACTTTCATCCAATCTCAGATGCATCCTAATAAACAATCAGTCCGGTTGATGCTGTGACAAGAATGCTGTTCTGGTCGCAGAGCCTCAGGTTCTGACAGCGTTTTTTGTGGAGGAATCTTGAAGTAGTGAACACAAGTGTATAGGGAGAGCTGACATTATTTCTTCTGAGGTAGTAACCGCGGCGGTCCAGCCATCATTGGTCGCATTCCCATGTGTCCTAGGAGGGGTGGGGCCCCCATTGGGCCACCCATGTGACCCATGGGACCCATCGGGGGGCGCATACCTGTAGGAACACAATCAGGTACACTGGATGAAAGATCACACACAAATAAAGTGCTATGGGGATAGGCAGCATTAAAGATAGGTTTTTAGATGATGACAAAATTTAACTATATTTGCTTTTAATTTAACACTGGCAGGAAGCGAATTCCACAGTTGGTGTGGCAACTGAGGGCAACTGAGAAAGCTCAGGTTCCAGCTCACGTTGTCACCCGAGAAATTTAAAGATCACTACTAGTTGAATGGGATTTCTTGCTGGAATCAGCATCAAATTCAGATATGCTGGTTGTGTAGATGAAAGAGCTTGATAGGCAACTGTACAGATCTTGAAAATAATGCGATATTGCACAGTAATTACAGAAGCGGCACTGAGCAAGAAAAAGGAGAAGAATGCATGACTACCCTTGCCAAACACTGCTTTTGGAGAACCAGTGTTATGACACTTCATGATACGACAATTCACCCCACGTTTCTGTGTTTAAATGTTTCAAAGTTCAAGTTCAACAAAAACGTGACTTTACCGGCCATCATGGGTGGCATGGGGCCACCTGGTCCTGGGCCCATCATGCCCATAGGACCTGGCATCGGGCCAGATGGTGTTGGCATGTTAGATGGAGGCGGTATAGCAGCTCCTCCTGAGGACGACTTTGAGGCACCTGGTGTGAAAAAACACAAGCGTCTCTGTAGAACTTACTGGTTACTCTACGGTGCAATTATTGTCTTGCACTGTTGTTGAGAAATCCACATCCTGGGGTCAAATACTAATCCAAGGGGTACATACTAGTTTACTGTATAGCATTTAGCCTAGCAAACAAATTTTTCCCAGTACTTGATTAACGTTGTTAATATTATAATATAATACTTAATAGAAGTTACAAAGAAGGGGAGTTTGAACTATTTTATTAACATGTCCTCACTTAATTCATTTAACACCAACATTATCAGTGTCTACATCTTGTAGCATCACAAAACATAACCAAAGTTCCAAACTTACCAGCCTTGAAGGCAGCAGCTGCAATCAGAAAAACATCCGTTGAGTAACATAAATTTAGAGATCACTATCGAGATCATATTAGTGTAATTAAGCAACATGTGATGATTTTTTCCCTACACCATTTCAAAAAATGATAACTAAAATTGAAATGTCATGTTTTGTCACCATGGGGGGAGGGGGTACTTTCACACAGAATCATAAAACAGAAAAAAATAAAACACCAGGCATATGATAATGGAGACAATAGATGTTATAATTACCATGCACAAAATTAATGTCTCAAATAATATAACAGCTATATTAGTCTGCAGCTCACATAACTAAAGTCCAGTTTCCTTTAGATAGAGGACCATCCATCTGTCTTTTGGATGAGCAAAGTTTGACACTTGATTGCATGGGTGGACATTTTGGGAGTAAAACAGACCTTCATTTTATTCTCTCTGCACATTTGGCCTGGATTGCTGGACTGCATTGTGTGCACATAACTCTATACCACAACATATTGGACAGGGACAAATTTAATCCAGCATAAAGGCCTGGCGAACTCACTTGTGTCATCGACTAGTTGCTGCACCTGTTCCTCCAGCCACTTCTGGTAGTAGACCCGCACATTCTCCTTGTGTTTCCTCCCGTTGCAGTGGGTCTTCCTCACTGAAGGCTAGAACATCACGACAACATGTGACAGAACAGACACTCACTCGTTTGCTTGTTTATTTTGAATGGTGTTTCACAGATGTAGCATAATTACTGTAATCAAAGAATATCTTCATTTAACTTCATGTTCTCACTTCTTACCCTAGTGATTCTAATTTCAAAAAAACCGCAGAAAACAGATTCATAAGTACGCACAATGTTGCTCGTGGACCCCTTGTGGACTTCTTGTGAAGTGACGGGCTCCACGGTTTCAGCATCTTATGTCACATTTTATCAAAATAAATGCATTTTCCAGCAATATCTAACCTTAATGTGAAGACCTGCAATGGTCTATCTAACATGGTGTTATATGCATATATATATTGCATATGGTCTGCGTATGTCACTGTGACTGCTGTCAACAGATAGTTTCCATCGAAAAAAATAAATGTTTTAAAATTTTAATGTTATATTCTTCAGATGAGGGATCTAGTTGAAGAAAACTTTTTGCTCAACATCCCGAAAGGAATACGAGGAACTAAGCCTAAGTTTCTTCAGTATAAAATACTTACAGAGTCATGTGTCAGGTATGTATCGCAATAGTCACAGTAATATCTGAAAACAGTAGATAAGTATTTTAAATCATGCATACATCAGCTCATGAATAACAATACTTTTTATGACTGGGATGATTCTGAAAGATGGAACTAACATACTGAGGAATAAATAATTTTTTTAATCCAAAACTGTAGTTATAATGACAATTTGAGACGGCCCGAGAAGCCCCAGATACTAGTGCCACTTTGTTTAACATAGAGTCACACTAACACTGGATCTGTATACGTCACTTCCTGGCAATATATCCTATGGACACATCACGCCAGTGTGCATGGTGACTCGTTTGATTTAATTACTGAGATGTCAAATCAAATTATTTTGGAACGAGTTCAGTGATTTACTTGATACAATGGTTGGAGGTTGTGAATTCCACTATTCTATTGTGGTTGAGAAAAGGCTGTTTCCAAATATTTTTGACAAATGCATGATTTGTATGAACTGATTGACTTGTATACGTGAGCATGTGGTATTGCGTTTTGATCTAGTGGGTAAGCTAATAGCTATAAGGTTATGTTCCACGATCTTGTATATTATGCTTAGTGTTCTGGTTTGTTTTCTTCCAGAGGGTGTCCGATTGAAGGTCCTTAATAAGTTAAGATGTGGCACAATTTTCCGGTTGTTAAATAATATCTGGGTGACATTTCTATGCATGTGCAAGTCAGTTGTCATTAGTTACTCATCCGTGACTTTTATGTGAAGAAACATAATTGTTCAATTTATCAAAGTTTTAAGCAACTCTTCACACTAATCCCCACGGAAAGTTAAATAACAGCTCATGGTAGTTATGCCATTAACGCTTTGCTGCACACTGATGATTTTTCATTTATAATAAAAGGAATGTCACCTGGATATTGAACCATTTTAACGTCTGTGTAAACTAGGGGTTTATTGTTATAATTTGACTTATATTTCTATTCAGACTTGTCACTTGATGTAGTCTGTACTGTGTTATCAGTGGGATTTCCCTATCAGTGTGTACAGCGTACTGTGTAGTGTATACAGTGAACTCCTCGGTTTGTAGAGTTAACTTGCAGTAGGGCCTACAAAGCTAGCTAATTAATTAATTCAGTCATAAAAGCATACAGGTATACTACAAACACAGGATAACGCAATAACAACTCACTTAGGCATGATAGCGTCACTATTTAATAACAAACATAAGAAAATTTCACGCGTTTAATACACCGGAACGACGAACAGACACACGAGCGCCGTAATTTACATCTGCAATTGATTTAATGTCATGCGCGAAATGACTACATTAGAACGCATTTAACAAATTGTCATTCACTTGTTTGACATATAAGAGTACAATATATATTGGGAGCAATATAATTGATTTATTTTGTAAAGTAAAATATGTTATTTTGTGATATCCATAGTATGCAGATACCAATATGGAAGGGTATTGATTAAAAAAAGTATGTATTTCGTATGACTTGGTATTCGGAAAGCCAAGGACAATAGGTAGTAATATATTCTCTAATAATTAAAATGTAGATTAGTTGTGATGATAAACATTATGTATGTTTGATGACTGTAAACGATAAATACTAAGTGTGCACAACCGCTCGACCAATAAAATGAAAACATTTCGGCATGTGACGTTTTCGAGGAATAGATGCATTTTTACCAATATTATCTGCATTTAAGCTAGACCTTCCCTCGATCTAAAATAAGTAACTGTAGTTTATTAAATTCCTATAGTAATTTATTATTATTACATAAATGCCATGTATAATAATAATAAAAAAGTTATATGGCCATTATAAATATAAAAAGTGCGGTAATTATTTCAGATGCTTTCTAAGCTGAAGGTTCTAGGATAGGATAGCGAAAATGGCGGCAGAAATGTGCGTGAGGTTTCGCGAAGTTCTACAGGACCAAGATTACCCTTTGCGATGGAAAGAAATTACTGTTGCCAATGGTAAAATAAAGTGTTATACAATTAATAACGTGTCAGTTCTATGCAGTTTTCAAATAGGTGTATCAAATCTTGCTTTTAACACAGTTTGATTTGCGCATAAACACCGGTGCAGCAGGCGCGGGATTTAAAAACAAGTTATGCTTAGTTTTAGACGTTATGTCCCAGGCATAGTCACTTAGCTATATTCCAAAAATTATGGACGATATGTTCGCAAAAAGATAACTGTGACTCGATAACATAACATCTATAGGCCATACAATCTTACGCTAAACACCAACTTCGACAAGTCTTGCACTTGTCCGGATGGACGGCCGTCCGGATAATCAGATAAACACTACACATATCGGTGACTCTCACTGACAGATGATTTGAAACTAGATCATCATTCATGCCATATTACACATCAACCCTCCTGTTTATACTGGTTATCATATTGATTACTCAGTGGACAGATCATGCAAGCTACGGCAATGCTAATGGCAAATGCACCGTTTGGGCAATTATTCTAAGACTTCCTATACTCAACTAACCACACAGGCGGAAGGACGTGGCAGGTGAACAGGAATTGTTTTGTATTTAATTGCAATATGTAAGTAAGAACCGTAATTAGTAATACATACAGAAGAACTAGTTATGTCTAAAAAGTGGAATAGTGCAATGACAGGACTCATGTTTTGCACACTGCAAAATGTCAAATCCTGGTAATCCTTATTACAATGACCAATCTGTGTTCGTTGGTAACTGATTACAAAGCAACGTTATCACATCGGCTAGCCATGGAAACTCTGGTTGCGACCGCATACATTTCTAGAAGAAATTTCTCTGAATTGTATTGTTGCTGATACAAACAATGATTGAATTTTGATCAATTCAGTTTTCTTTAAAAAAAATTGGTTTCAGTAAATCAGTTATACTCATAAAATTCTTGGCAGACTACTTTATTGATTACATGTTTAACTCTTTACTTTATTGATTACATGTTTAACTCTTTACTGTGCAGACCGGTCAAAATTGCCCAGTAAACTCACAGTTCATGGGGTGGGCAATCAGATCTTTTTTTACATTTACCACCAGTCTCAAACTGCTGATATAAGCTCCATGTAGGTCATGGAATGATGCACTGTTTCTGTCTTGTGAAACAATTTTTTTGGGCAAATTATGTGAGTTTATTTGGAATGATGTTGAAATGCATTTGTCAAGTTGACCTCTAACATCGTGTGGCATTTGGCAGGTTTTACTGAGTTAATTTCTGTATGATTTTGAGTCGAATATCAATATCATCATTCTGCATTGATCACTACAGTAGGTACTGGGATTTTTTAACCCTGGAGGTGACCAAAAAAATCCTCTGTAGCACACTGTTCCTAAACAAAATCATAACTGCTGATATTGATCATAAAAATATGAATTTGCTTCATCTTAATGCTAAAAGAATGCTTTATTTGAATAAAATTATAATATCTATAGAAAAGCTCAAATCAAGGGAATATTTCAGTCTGAAATTAAACTTTAAAATAAATAAATTCATCCTGCTGCCAGATGACGTGGATGAATATATTTCGCCATTAAGACAAAGGTAGAGTCATGCATTAGCTGCCAAATGAAACAAATTTGTCAAGAACTATTATGTTTATGTTTTTTTCTGACATAAAATATGCTGATTCAAGCCGGCCGATTGCGACTGCTCATTGCCGTTGCAACCCACGTGCTCAGCTAGAGAAATGTTGCGCTGCTAATTTGTTGAATTTTCACACCAAAAATGCTCCCAAAGTCAATCTAACTACATAAACTAATATAATAACCTTGTTTATGAATACTGTCAAGCATTTTGTTAAAATATCAACGCAGAAACTTGAGATAATTCAAAGGAAAGTAGCAAACCGGATTGACTGTTGTTTACCACTCTGCCATTTTTATCTAGAAAAATCTGTTAGCTATCCAATGATAACAAATGTTCATGTGTCAGTCCAGCCCTGATTAATTTATTTTGTGATCATAATTGTTGAAGTTTGCTTCAAGATCTGAAACGTAACTGATTGCAACACATATTTTAATAGCACATTTTATTCACCTAATCGTTCCAATGTACAATGCAATTGATTTCATATATTTTCATGCATCGGTTGTCGAGATATCCAAATTTTAATGCAAGCAACATGCAAACCTAATTCACTTTTGGCTGCCATCTTAAAATTGTCTGCCTACTGTACAGCAGGTGTAAAATAAAAAGACTCTACCCAGTAAAGAGTCAACAGAAATAACAAAGTAAAAGCACAACGTGGTAACATATTTTGTAGTTTTCCAATTGGCTGCCAGGTACTATTACCAGGATATTTATCTCACTGGGACCTGGGGGTCTTTAAACAGGAACAGGTTAATGAATAGCTGCATAAAAAGTTCTTGTTGCCACTGTAGCCATTTAGACCTCGGCATGTTTCTGTGCTGTGACTGGTAAGTCTATATTAAATATAACATTATTATTTTAAAATTGTTCAATTTGTTGTATGTCAGACTTGGCTGTTGCAAGAGATTAGTAGACACCAACTGTCCTGTTTTTGAGTTTTGTAAGCTTTCAACATCGTCTCTACTCTCTAATGGTTTTTCAGGTGGTGTATACAGCCAGTCCCCAGAGGGAAACATTCCAGAGTCGGGCGGTGGATATTCGTATAAAGAAAGCGGTCATGTGACATCGCCAACACGCAACCGATTCATCTACTGGTCAGTTCACTGCAGAACATCTACAGACTAAATATTGGTCTTTTTATAGTAAATATGACCCCAACACATCGAAATCAGGAATAAGTTAAAAAAAAAGTTTTTTTGAAATAAAAGTACCATGTGAAAAGTAATTTTATGGACTTTTCAATTGTTGCAAACACAAATGTCTGGCTATAATGGTCTCCAAGTTATTGTTTTATAAAGAGAAGGTGTACCAAGTCATTTTCTGAGAAAAACAGCTTTAAAATTTAACAAAATATTTTAATACACATGCTACATAAAGACAGCTCACAGCAAAGTGAAATTTGGCACAGTTGTAGACCATCTCAACATGCATAACGTGACATTTCACATTTACAGCTCTTATAGTGGTGTGTGTGTACTTGAGTCTGACGTGTATCTTCCCATGGGATGCTCGAGACTGCCAGCTGGAGGAAGGCAATTGTGAGATGAGAAACAGAGCTGGGACACCCCTGTCAAACAACAACTGTGATGTGCAGCCTTTAATGATGTGTTTGTAGGCGGACGAAGCAGAATGTGGTTGAACTGGTGGAGGTGTCGCTTGATTACAACCTCGGCAGCAACTGCGTTCGCTTCAGCTTCCCCGACGCGCCCATCGCTGGAGGTCTCAGCATCCACGAGTCACACGGCTACGTCATCATACTCGTTCCCACGCTCGGAGCCGCCCACCGACTCATCTTCCCCCACCCTAACAGACTGCAGAAATATGTAAGATTGTTTTAACCCAGTGATACTTTATGAAAGTTAAAGATTGTTTGACCGTATAGACTCTGTGACATTTTAGTGAATATGTAAGATTGATTAACTGATTAGACCCCATCATATTTTATTGACTACGTAAGACTACTTAACTACATAGATCCAGTGAGATTTCAGTAAATATGCAACTTTTAGACGGCGAGACATTATAATGAATATGTAGCGTTGTTTAACCCTTTAGCCACAGTGACATTTTGATTAAATTCATCACAGCACTTGTACACTGCACAGCCAGTAAATGTTTTTTTAATAGGCACCACTCGTTTGAAATAAAAAGTCTAAGCAATGTCCCAAACTTATAGCAAATGTAGTACATTTTGAAATGATATGGTTGAAGTCACCATCTGTGTGTGTTGTTTAAGTTTTGTAGTTGTCTGTGGACTGGTTTTGGAGTGCGAAGTGCGATAGGTCGTTCAGTTGTGAACAGATGGGAACTTTTTGTTTGTAAAGCGCCCGAGAGCAATTTTTTATTGATTGGGTGCTATATAAGTATTTATTATTATTATTATCTAAGGAATTAATGTATAGGCGACATGTAGTTGTTACACTAACAGTTTAATGCTACGGCTAGTTCCTGTCATATTCCACTCCTGTTAGATTGACATTCTCCGAGGCTTGGGGTCGTCTCATTACTTTCCTAAACCACGACAAATATTATGTGATTGTCATTAGATGAGACACACCACATAGTAGGGGACGTTGTAATCCAAAATGGTTTTAAGTATCCGTTTGCATTCATACATGTATTTGTATTCACTGTCGTGCCACCAGCTGTGTGTTTTCCCCCACTACCTCTGGTAATAATTATCTTTGCACTTTGTGAATTCATGCACCCAATATATGTGGGCTTTCAGGAGAACATCTACTCAAAGGGGTCAGACCTGTGCGTGGCATCGATCTTCTCTCACGCCACTGTCATCAGCACCCAGGACCCCGCCAACTGTCACCACCTGACCCCTGGTGGGGGCGGGGCATACCACATCACAGCGGCAACCACCTGGCTGGCGAGTGACGGAGAGGCACACTACGCCATGGTGACTGGCAGCGGCAGCATCCTGCTTGTGAAACTACCACCCACTGGCGTACACGGTGAGTTCACTTGTCTTTCCAGTCTTTTTGTCTCTTTCCAGCCCAGCCTCCATGTAGTGTCACATTACTAGCAGGAATTAGATTTTATCACAGTGGAATTACCTGTGTTGTGCTTAAAACAGGGTAAGAACAGTGGATGATTGCCCAGTAGACATATGAAAATGTAGACAGTTGCTCAGTGGCAACACATTATTTATATACATCTAAGGGAATTACGTTTATGGATTTTTTTTGTAACTGAACAAGTGTCCACTTTTTCATATAGCAACTGAATGCTGAGCAGCTATCCACTGGGCAACTGTCCCACATTTGGCAAGAACACACTGCTCTCTGTTGAGACAGTCCATGTTCCAATCCTTTATTGACACGTTTGTTCATCCGTATTCACTCAGTAATGCAGAATGATATTAGACTGCAAAACGTTACCCATGTCTAAACATTTAGACATGATTCATATACACAGTGAAACAGATGTGATGAATGTTTGACTGCTTATTAATTGTGTTAAAATAAAATGACATAAGCCATTCAGATGTGTCAAGTTTCAGCAGCACTTCATTGACAACACTTAGCAGTGGTAAAGACACAAGCCACTGTGTAGCCGGTTTGAGTGTTAAATTTGTTCCTGTACTTGCTGTAGGTGGTTCCACACAGAGTGAACTACAGCAGACGTCTATCATGCAGAGGTTGTGGAGTGGCCTACTGCCCTCGGCCATGAAGTAAGTCGATGTTTGTTGTGACAATATAACACTCTAGATGTTTGAAACTTGAAAGTATGCAGGGTTGATGATACTAACAAATTTCATTGTATTTCAAAATGTTTAGCCCATTCAGACTTTGATGCATATTACATGCCAAAATAAAATCTGTTGTGAGTTTAATATGTACTTTCCATGGTACACATGGCATGACTCTGTGGTAATGCCAGATTGACAAAGCCATGTGCGTCACAGTAATGGCAGCATTGTTTATTTTATGTTGCTAACACAACATTTTTGGCAAAAATCATTACGATTTGTTAACAACATCTGAGCAGCAAACAGTGCTGAATGTTACATTTTTATTTGAAACCACAAATGAATGAAATGACATGAATTTGGTTGATTTATGGTCATCTCAATTCCACTCTACATTTGGAGATAATCTTCTGATATGTGACCCATTTTAACAAAATGAGTCACATGTCTAATTTAAAAAATCGAGTTATTGGTGCCTTTAGAAAGAGCAGCCTCAGCTTTCACATGATGTATCATGTAAGAAGATATGTCAATTATAAGTGAAGTTATGTCTCGCCAAATGTATGTGGAGTAGAAACCTTCAAACTGAGAAAACTCTTCAAGACGGTCATATTTAACAAGTTTAATACTAAAGAATAACGTAGCTACATAGCGACAAGAGATCTGTGACAATGTCCAGATAAATCATCTCTTGCATCTAGACCGGTCACATCCTCGCTTGTGTTAGCACGTTGTTCACAGGTGTTGGAAACAGTCCCCAGCCAAGCCATCGTCTCCTACCCATGCTTGCAGCTTGTGGTCTCTCCTTGTGGCTCATGTTCTTGTAACGGGTAATTTATACGCTTGGCTTCGACCAAGAAGCTACGCCATTGTTGGACATCGACTAGCTTCTTTATGTACTAAAGAAAATCTGGGTCATATACAGCAATTTGCATATAGACGCGTGGGTTTCCATGGCGTGCCTGTGTGTGTACAGATTATTTACATAACCTCCACGAATCGGTAGTGTGATCTGGGTGGTAACCAGTGACCCGGATGACGTTGCTATGTCATTGTTTACACAGCTGATACGAACAGGGGTAGCCTTCAACGCCTTCTGTGGATCACAGTTCACATTTATTAACATATTTGCCCATATATGAACCGATGACCTGCCAAACTTCTTTGCGATGCCCGATTTGTAAGGGATCGTCCCAAATTTACTGACAAAGACCGCATGCAATTAGCGGCTTTTTCCATGTTATTTCATAAAAAATTCAAGCAGAACGCTTTGCATAGCTCTTCGAACGTGACGTCAAAATACATAGAACAGATTTAAATAGACAGTACCAGTAGTGAAACCTGATGAAACGAATGCTAAAGAATTCAGGGAAAATCTCAAAATTATTGGATTTGCAATTTTTTTCAACAAAAAACGCATATACGGAAAATCTGTTTTACTGACATCCGACTCATTTTGTTAAGATGGCTCATATAATACTTTCAGGGGCAACCAGATCTCACCTGATGCCAGTGTCAGCCTGTGTTTTCATCAAATTGGCAAGGAGAAGTTCATCTACGCAGTGTGTCGTGACCACAAGATCAGGCTGTGGTCATGTAAAGTGAGTCGTCTTAGTGCAATCAATAAAATTATGTTTGGCTGATATTATTGATCGATCAGATAACTGATGCTTTTGTATGTCAAATCCTCTCACAGCTAGGTAACACTAAAAATAATCACAGCTGTATTGCACTTCTGGTTGGAGCAAATGGTGAGTGTAGATGGTGTTTATAAATCACTTTTGGTGATTCTTTGCCTTGCTTCTGTTGCAACTTGCGTGACTGTTACAGAGCAATGAGTGTGTGATGGTGACAGATTTACTTGAGGCAATGCCCGTGTACCTGGGCACTGCGACTGAGACAATGACAGGTAAGTGGACTGTTTCACTCATCAAGGGGGGAGTGTTGTTGCAGAATCAAAACATCTAAGCACATATATTCATTATATTGTGATAGTCCTGAGTTTATGGGAAAAGCACTCTAGACTGTTGTAGTTGCCTGCACGTTGAACTGTTGTTAATTGTGTGACAATGTTTGGGCTTAGTTTAAGAGTCAGATTATTCTTTTGGGAAGTGCTCCTCAACTGTGTGGTTTTATTACATTTGGATGTTCCTTTTAGGCAAAACTGTTGTCTATTTTCGTTTCAATTATTTATTCCAAATGGTTGCTTCAGGTAAAAGAAAATTGTTCTCCTATTGAGTTGGGCACGATATGGACAAAGTTCTTGCAGCAGAAACTGTCATCGGGTATGAGAGAGTGTCACTGTGTACATTATTCACCAGTGTGTCTGCTGTAGGAAATGGTCACATGGTGAAGACGTTCTACCAACAGTCGACCCAGGACACGATGCTGTGTGTTTACCTGTGTCTAGAGGACAGCTGCCAGGTGTGTATGTCTGTCTGTGTGTCCCTCCAGGTGTGTAGATCAGGTGGGAGATCTTCTCACTGAACGTCTGTCTTCACTCTGTGTATTGTCGTTCATGCTTCATGTGGTCCAGTTTCCTCCAGTTGTCAGCCCACATTGTTCTTGGCCTTCCTCTGCTCTGCCTGTTAACCATGCCTCCTGATGTCTCCAGCAGAATGCCAACTTTGTGATACACAGGCATTGGAACAGGGGTGGGGTGGGATGGGGAGGGGGGCATGAGTTGGTTGAGCAGTATGTGGAGAAGGGGGCTGAGCCTCAATATTTATGGAAGGGGCATACACTTTGTGGTGTAATTGTTTTTGTTGGGTGCTGGGGATGGGATCAGCCCCTCCCTATTCAGGGAAACGGTGCCTTTTGTGAAATTAGAGTTTTTTATCTGCCCCTAATGGTGTAGAGTTGACGAGTCAACAGTAACTAAAGAAGTCACTGTAGAGCTTGCTGTGGAGCAGCTGGAGCACCGTCAAAGCAGTGACAAATGCTACACATTTCTACCGCCGCTTAAACTCATAGCTTAGCCAGTTATAACACTGCCTTGTGTGTGGGAACATGAGTGGAACGTCTGAGGATTTTGTCCACGTTGGGGTAAATTATTGGACAGTACTGTATATCATTTGTTAGTCTCACAAATGTCACTAGAAGGATGTCAGAATGCGTAGAGCTAACTAGTGTCAAGCTGACCATGGCATCTATAATTCGACACATTGCTGTCATCACCTGGTTAATAATATTGGTGTCTTGATGATGTCATTGATCTGTCCAGATCCGACTAACTGTCCAATGACTGGCACTTTAACCCTTCGTTCTCCATAGTGCTGTTGTTTCAGACGGTCCTGTTGTATGTTCCAGTTTTGTGTCTACAACCCAGTCATCATTGATGGCGCTCACACGCTCGAGTTGATGGCAACAGTATTTGGCTTTGAGGTAGGACAGCCGTTTCAGAATTGGTCGTTCTCAAAATGTTATTTAATCTGAAACACCAAATAATAACCTGGTCTTGACATCACCAAATGTGTCACAGCTTGTTTTGAAATTAGTCGGGTCCAAATATATATTTTGGAATCAAATACAAATACACCTCATCCAAATCAAATTCAAATATGAATGTTTCTATTCCAGATTTCACTACAAATACATTCGTCCAATGCAAATACAGATACATTGCAATTTTTTTAATTAAAATATGATACAAATACTTTTTGATTTTACTACACATTGGAGGAAACTTGGCTTTCTTTGTGCTAACCTGGGACAGATAGAACACAAAGGTGACAGCGGATCCTCTGAAGCACATTCCAAGTCAAAACGTGCTTTTGTGGCTAATGGTGATGATTTGCCTCATTCATTCATTGATGCTAATTTTTGACCAACAGCTTCACTGTAGGCCAATTTTCGTGGTACTGGCTGCCCATTTTTTGGTGTGAAAAACATTGTGTCTTGACTCTTGATCCAGTCAGAGGCAATTCTTTGCTTTATTAAAAAATTAATGTGTATTTGGTTTTATTTGCAAATACTTTCAAATACATACCAAATACGTGTCCTTTTATAATTTCCAATACAAATACACAAAACAAGACACGATATTGGCACTGGCCTGATGGGCCGACACATGTTTTAAAGCTGTCGGGCCACCGGTTTTTTAATTCTACTCGGCCCGGTGGGCCAATGGTTTCAATCCCCTACTGACCACCGTCGACGTTTCCGTAACCTGACCTTTCACAGAAAAATAGAACAACCTTAATAACATTAGTCTATTTATTAACGTTCATTTTGTTACATTTTATCTAATACTTATAACACAACTGTGTCTAAAATGTTGAAAGATAGCATTCTTCATTACTTGTCAAGATCGCCAAACACAAGTACTCGCCGCCGATGCCATGGCAACCACCATAATAATCATTTAAATGCATGATGAGGCAAACTGTCCAAATGCTAACCAGGGTGCATACCGATTGACAAAGCTAAAATGTTGGTGTTAACAAGAACTAAAACAAATCCAGAATTGCTGTAGTTGTAACGTGGTAAGAGTGACAGCTGTTGTAGCTGACACAAGCTAAGTTTGAAATGTATGCTCCAAGTTTTTGATTGGGCGCAATAATTTACACTTTAGAGCATTGTTATTCAAAATGGGTAACATTTTAACCCACCGACTGTGGACCAGTTTATGATATCGCAGACAGATCAAAGAAATGTTGCAAGTTTCTGATAACAGTGCTCCAAAAGTAAGTGTAAATTATTGCAGTCACATTTTATGTTGTTGGAGGAGTGAAACTGTAATCATTCCTTCAACATGCGACTGTGCCTAATGTTGTTGGTGAAACATGCAGGAGCAGATCGTTGACTTCTGCGTGACGTCCACCCACATCTGGACACTTCATCTGGATGGCGAGATGGAGACAGTCGTTCGCTGTGCCCCCATTTTCAGGTAGAAGACTTGTCATGAAGTTACTGTGGCGCTAGGCCTTATTGTATTAGTGGTTATCAAGGTGGACAGTTTTCCAAAATTCAGTTTCACCATGCTATGTGTGTTTTCACAGATTGTTGTTAGTTACACAAAACTTTCCAACTGCTACTTTGCGTAAGTTTGAACAAAGTTAGAAAACAGGTGATTGTGAACTATCGAATGTACTGTACACGCAGGGAATTTCAGAAAGAACAAAAACCTAATCTTTCCAGTGAACCCTGAAGGTTTATTGTTTCAGGTGCATGGTTCTCGGGAGGAAAGCTTACCATACATATAAACCCACATACACATGCTGACTTGAGGATATAGATTTGTTCTAGTGTGTGAACCTTGGTGGCTGTGTGTTTTTGCAGTGAGGGTCCAGCGATCCTCAACTGGCTGACAGTGCTGATGGAGCCAGTGGAGAGGAGCGACCTTGAGATTCCGACTCACGTAGATCCTCGTGAGGCATACGTCGCACAGATTTTCACGCCCGGTCGTTTCAGCACTCTCGCTATCCTCAAGGCATGCAACGTGAGTATTTCCGTGACCCGCAAAAGAACAACCACATTTTCAGGGCATCTGCATGTATTTTGAGCATTTGAAGTGGAATGTACTACGGTTCATTCGACCTGTTGTTACAGATCTATCGTCGCTGTCTGGACACGGCCCAGCTTCCCGATGCAGCGTGCATCCCTGTCGCTGCGCTGAAGGCCGAAGTACTCGCCATCGTTGAACACGAGGTAGGTGCTTACGCACAATGCCTGCCGATAGTCAACTGTGCATGACATACCAAAGCATCTGCTCAGTTATTCCAACGTAACAACGTTCTCAACATAAGAACATAAGATATATAAGTTATTTTTGTAAACTGCATCCCACATTTTAACACAGTTTCGCTGTAAACATGTCTGTCTTTAGATGCTTCAGGTAGTTGTCTCTGATATTTAAAAGTATGCGACACGAAAACATCACAACTTTATACAACAGGAATATTTTTAATAAATAGATATCTGTAAAAATAATTGGCATAAACTCGGATCATGAGTCGTTTACACGTGATAGTGGTTGTCATTGATGTCGTCCACAGATCCAGACCGCGGCTAGTGAGTACGAGATGGTGGAGGAGGAGTACTACCAACTGCAACTGGACCAGTGGACACGCTTCTACTCCTGCTGTGTCCAGTACCAGGAGGTAGGACATCACGACAGGGCCACCACGGCTCAGTGGACACAGTCTGCACGAAAGACATCCATTCCTTTCTCACTGATTGGCTGCTTATGTCCACTGGCTGGCAGTGGACATAAGCATAAAGCAACTACAATCTGTGCATGCCAAATGCTGTAATTAATATGAATGTAATGTAATAGGAATCTGTCAGGACTAAATTTTCATCGATGTCTAGAATCCGTATTAGCACAAAGAACGATTAGGTTTTGTAATTGGCGCCCGGAGTCTTGGTGCCATCTATGATATATGAGTTGTCTCAGTTTCATTAATAGAAGACTGGCGAGTCATTAGCTATTGACCTCTCTGGATGTTACCAGACGTAAATCTAATACTACCAGAAAACTAATATTACCAGATGTAAAACTAATACTACGGCTGTTTCTGATGACTTTTCAGCAAGGGACACGTGCTCTAGGAATCTTTGCTGATGGCATCACTGGCATGGTGTCTATAGTGAAAAGCGTAAGTTTTACATCTAACTACATGTAAGGCTGTTACCTGGTGTTATTTGTGAGTCATGGTAGTGCAGTAAAACAGTGTGGGCTTTCATGAATAAAAATGTTTATTAGCATCAATTTGCATTATGGTTCTCTTGTTGGGTGGTATATTTCTTTTTATGCTATGTAATGATGGTCACCCTGCCCCAAATAACGTGTCACATATTTTGGGACTTACAAACTAATGTGACCCTTGCCCTTTACCAAATTCGTTGCCTGCGGTGTTTCAGAACATGGCCAGTTTCATCCGGATCTGTGACCCGATCGAACATATCCACATGACAGCGGAACCTCATAGCATCCGTGAGATGCTCATATCCATGCCACAGTTCAACGGTAGGACTCTTCTCTTGACATTCTTGTCTTTAGGGCCAACCTCACCCCTGTCTTCAGGGCCAACTTCACCCTGTCTTCAGGGCCAACTTGACCCCTGTCTTCAGGGCCAATTTCACCCTGTCTTCAGGGCCAACTTCACCCTGTCTTCAGGGCCACTTTGACCCCTGTCTTCAGGGACAATTTCACCCTGTCTTCAGGGCCAACTTCACCCTGTATTCAGGGCCAACCTCACCCCTGTCTTTAGGGCCAACCTCAACCCTGTCTTCAGGGCCAACCACACCCCTCTCTTCAGGGCCAACCTCACCCTGTCTTCAGGGCCAACCTCACCCGTATCTTCGGGGCCAACCTCACCCCTGTCTTCAGGGCCAACTTCACCCCTGTCTTCAGGGCCAATCACACCCCTCTCTTGAGGGCCAACCTCACCCTGTCTTCAGGGCCAACCTCACCCGTATCTTCAGGGCCAACCTCACCCTGTCTTCAGGGCCAACCTCAACCCTGTCTTCAGGGCCAACCTCACTCCTCTCTTCAGGGCCAACCTCACCCTGTCTTCAGGGCCAACCTCACCCTGTCTTCAGGGCCAACCTCAACCCTGTCTTCAGGGCCAACCTCACCCCTCTCTTCAGGGCCAACCTCACCCTGTCTTCAGGGCCAACCTCACCCTGTCTTCAGGGCCAACCTCACCCTGTCTTCAGGGCCAACCTCACCCTCTCTTCAGGGCCAACCTCACCCTGTCTTCAGGGCCAACCTCACCCTGTCTTCAGGGCCAACCTCAACCCTCTCTTCAGGGCCAACTTCATCCCTGTCTTTAGGGCCAACCTCACCCTGTCTTCAGGGCCAACCTCAACCCTGTCTTCAGGGGCAACCTCACCCCTGTCTTTAGGGCCAACCTCACCCTGTCTTAAGGGTCAACTCACCCTGTCTTAAGGGCCAACCTCACCCCTGTCTTCAGTTGTGAGGTTGCCATAGTTACTGTCATCTTTTTCTTTGTCTTTTCTGTCTTCACTTTTCTCTCTCTGTCCTCTGTCAGCAGTCTCCAACTCCTTCTGTCTGTTGCTGTCTCCTCCCACTCTTTCCAGGTACAGTTGAACCTCGGTGTACCGCAATAGTTGGGGTCCATGGGGCACGTTATACAGTATAATCTGCCAGGAGCACCACCACCACCAAAAATGCCACAAAAGCAACCGAAGCCAATGTGCTGGTTGCACGGTCTATGCGTGATTTATAAAACTAATTGAGATTGACAACCAACGTCAATGTATATTACGTTAAAATATTACACACTGTCGAATGTTGAACTGAGTAAAACTCGCGAATGGCATACATTAAAAAAATAAATTAAGAACCAACACGCATCCAGAGCTTCAGTCCTGTTGACCATGTTGCCTCCGTTCCATAGCCTCCTCAGTCCTGTTGACCATGTTGCCTCTGTTCCATAGCTTCAGTCCTGTTGACCATGTTGCCTCCCTTCCATAGGCCCAGTCCTGTTGACCATGTTGCCTCCGTTCCATAGCCTCAGTCCTGTTGACCATGTTGCCTCCGTTCCATAGCCTCAGTCCTGTTGACCATGTTGCCTCCGTTCCATAGCCTCAGTCCTGTTGACCATGTTGCCTCCGTTCCATAGCCTCAGTCCTGTTGACCATGTTGCCTCCGTTCCATAGCCTCAGTCCTGTTGACCATGTTGCCTCCGTTCCATAGCCTCAGTCCTGTTGACCATGTTGCCTCCGTTCCATAGCCTCAGTCCTGTTGACCATGTTGCCTCTGTTCCATAGCCTCAGTCCTGTTGACCATGTTGCCTCCGTTCCATAGCCTCAGTCCTGTTGACCATGTTGCCTCCGTTCCACAGCCTCAGTCCTGTTGACCATGTTGCCTCCGTTCCATAGCCTCAGTCCTGTTGACCATGTTGCCTCTGTTCCATAGCCTCAGTCCTGTTGACCATGTTGCCTCCGTTCCATAGCCTCAGTCCTGTTGACCATGTTGCCTCCGTTCCATAGCCTCAGTCCTGTTGACCATGTTGCCTCTGTTCCATAGCCTCAGTCCTGTTGACCATGTTGCCTCCGTTCCATAGCCTCAGTCCTGTTGACCATGTTGCCTCCGTTCCATAGCCTCAGTCCTGTTGACCATGTTGCCTCCGTTCCATAGCCTCAGTCCTGTTGACCATGTTGCCTCCGTTCCATAGCCTCAGTCCTGTTGACCATGTTGCCTCCGTTCCATAGCCTCAGTCCTGTTGACCATGTTGCCTCCGTTCCATAGCCTCAGTCCTGTTGACCATGTTGCCTCCGTTCCATAGGCCCAGTCCTGTTGACCATGTTGCCTCCGTTCCATAGCCTCAGTCCTGTTGACCATGTTGCCTCTGTTCCATAGCCTCAGTCCTGTTGACCATGTTGCCTCTGTTCCATAGCCTCAGTCCTGTTGACCATGTTGCCTCCGTTCCATAGCCTCAGTCCTGTTGACCATGTTGCCTCCGTTCCATAGCCTCAGTCCTGTTGACCATGTTGCCTCTGTTCCATAGCCTCAGTCCTGTTGACCATGTTGCCTCCGTTCCATAGCCTCAGTCCTGTTGACCATGTTGCCTCTGTTCCATAGCCTCAGTCCTGTTGACCATGTTGCCTCCGTTCCATAGGCCCAGTCCTGTTGACCATGTTGCCTCCGTTCCATAGCCTCAGTCCTGTTGACCATGTTGCCTCCGTTCCATAGCCTCAGTCCTGTTGACCATGTTGCCTCTGTTCCACAGCCTCAGTCCTGTTGACCATGTTGCCTCCGTTCCATAGCCTCAGTCCTGTTGACCATGTTGCCTCCGTTCCATAGCCTCAGTCCTGTTGACCATGTTGCCTCCGTTCCATAGCCTCAGTCCTGTTGACCATGTTGCCTCCGTTCCATAGCCTCAGTCCTGTTGACCATGTTGCCTCCGTTCCATAGCCTCAGTCCTGTTGACCATGTTGCCTCTGTTCCATAGCCTCAGTCCTGTTGACCATGTTGCCTCTGTTCCATAGCCTCAGTCCTGTTGACCATGTTGCCTCTGTTCCATAGCCTCAGTCCTGTTGACCATGTTGCCTCGTTCCATAGCCTCAGTCCTGTTGACCATGTTGCCTCTGTTCCATAGCCTCAGTCCTGTTGACCATGTTGCCTCCGTTCCATAGCCTCAGTCCTGTTGACCATGTTGCCTCGTTCCATAGCCTCAGTCCTGTTGACCATGTTGCCTCCGTTCCATAGCCCAGTCCTGTTGACCATGTTGCCTCCTTCCATAGCCTCAGTCCTGTTGACCATGTTGCCTCCCTTCCATAGACCCAGTCCTGTTGACCATGTTGCCTCTGTTCCATAGCCTCAGTCCTGTTGACCATGTTGCCTCCGTTCCATAGCTTCAGTCCTGTTGACCATGTTGCCTCCGTTCCATAGCCTCAGTCCTGTTGACCATGTTGCCTCCGTTCCATAGCTTCAGTCCTGTTGACCATGTTGCCCGTTCCATAGCCTCAGTCCTGTTGACCATGTTGCCTCCGTTCCATAGCCTCAGTCCTGTTGACCATGTTGCCTCTGTTCCATAGCCTCAGTCCTGTTGACCATGTTGCCTCTGTTCCATAGCCTCAGTCCTGTTGACCATGTTGCCTCTGTTCCATAGCCTCAGTCCTGTTGACCATGTTGCCTCTGTTCCATAGCCTCAGTCCTGTTGACCATGTTGCCTCCGTTCCATAGCCTCAGTCCTGTTGACCATGTTGCCTCTGTTCCATAGCCTCAGTCCTGTTGACCATGTTGCCTCCGTTCCATAGCCCAGTCCTGTTGACCATGTTGCCTCCCTTCCATAGGCCCAGTCCTGTTGACCATGTTGCCTCCCTTCCATAGACCCAGTCCTGTTGACCATGTTGCCTCCGTTCCATAGCCTCAGTCCTGTTGACCATGTTGCCTCCGTTCCATAGCTTCAGTCCTGTTGACCATGTTGCCTCCGTTCCATAGCTTCAGTCCTGTTGACCATGTTGCCTCTGTTCCATAGCCTCAGTCCTGTTGACCATGTTGCCTCCGTTCCATAGCTTCAGTCCTGTTGACCATGTTGCCTCTGTTCCATAGCCTCAGTCCTGTTGACCATGTTGCCTCCGTTCCATAGCCCCAGTCCTGTTGACCATGTTGCCTCCGTTCCATAGCCTCAGTCCTGTTGACCATGTTGCCTCCGTTCCATAGCTTTAGTCCTGTTGACCATGTTGCCTCTGTTCCATAGCCTCAGTCCTGTTGACCATGTTGCCTCCGTTCCATAGCTTCAGTCCTGTTGACCATGTTGCCTCCGTTCCATAGCTTCAGTCCTGTTGACCATGTTGCCTCCGTTCCATAGCCTCAGTCCTGTTGACCATGTTGCCTCCGTTCCATAGCCCCAGTCCTGTTGACCATGTTGCCTCCCTTCCATAGACCCAGTCCTGTTGACCATGTTGCCTCCGTTCCATAGCCCCAGTCCTGTTGACCATGTTGCCTCCCTTCCATAGGCCCAGTCCTGTTGACCATGTTGCCTCCGTTCCATAGCCCCAGTCCTGTTGACCATGTTGCCTCCGTTCCATAGCCTCAGTCCTGTTGACCATGTTGCCTCCGTTCCATAGCCTCAGTCCTGTTGACCATGTTGCCTCCGTTCCATAGCCCCAGTCCTGTTGACCATGTTGCCTCCGTTCCATAGCCCCAGTCCTGTTGACCATGTTGCCTCCGTTCCATAGCCCCAGTCCCGTTGACCATGTTGCCTCCCTTCCATAGGCCCAGTCCCGTTGACCATGTTGCCTCCCTTCCAGAGCCTCAGTCCTGTTGACCATGTTGCCACTGTTCCATAGCCTCAGTCCTGTTGACCATGTTGCCTCCGTTCCATAGCCTCAGTCCTGTTGACCATGTTGCCTCCGTTCCATAGCCCCAGTCCCGTTGACCATGTTGCCTCCCTTCCAGAGCCTCAGTCCTGTTGACCATGTTGCCACTGTTCCTTAGCCTCAGTCCTGTTGACCATGTTGCCTCCCTTCCAGAGCCTCAGTCCTGTTGACCATGTTGCCTCCGTTCCATAGCCCCAGTCCCGTTGACCATGTTGCCTCCCTTCCATAGGCCCAGTCCCGTTGACCATGTTGCCTCCCTTCCATAGCCTCAGTCCTGTTGACCATGTTGCCTCCGTTCCATAGCCCCAGTCCTGTTGACCATGTTGCCTCCCTTCCAGAGCCTCAGTCCTGTTGACCATGTTGCCTCCGTTCCATAGCCTCAGTCCTGTTGACCATGTTGCCTCCCTTCCAGAGCCTCAGTCCTGTTGACCATGTTGCCTCTGTTCCATAGCCTCAGTCCTGTTGACCATGTTGCCTCCCTTCCATAGCCTCAGTCCTGTTGACCATGTTGCCTCCGTTCCATAGCCCCAGTCCTGTTGACCATGTTGCCTCCGTTCCATAGCCCCAGTCCTGTTGACCATGTTGCCTCCCTTCCATAGCCTCAGTCCTGTTGACCATGTTGCCTCTGTTCCACAGCCTCAGTCCTGTTGACCATGTTGTCTCCGTTCCATAGCCTCAGTCCTGTTGACCATGTTGCCTCTGTTCCATAGCCCCAGTCCTGTTGACCATGTTGCCTCCCTTCCAAAGCCTCAGTCCTGTTGACCATGTTGTCTCCGTTCCACTGCCTCAGTCCTGTTGACCATGTTGTCTCCGTTCCATAGCCTCAGTCCTGTTGACCATGTTGCCTCCATTCCATAGCCCCAGTCCTGTTGACCATGTTGCCTCCCTTCCATAGCCTCAGTCCTGTTGACCATGTTGCCTCCGTTCCATAGCCCCAGTCCTGTTGACCATGTTGCCTCCGTTCCATAGCCCCAGTCCTGTTGACCATGTTGCCTCCCTTCCATAGCCTCAGTCCTGTTGACCATGTTGCCTCCGTTCCATAGCCTCAGTCCTGTTGACCATGTTGTCTCCGTTCCATAGCCTCAGTCCTGTTGACCATGTTGCCTCCGTTCCATAGCCCCAGTCCTGTTGACCATGTTGCCTCCCTTCCATAGCCTCAGTCCTGTTGATCATGTTGCCTCCGTTCCATAGCCTCAGTCCTGTTGACCATGTTGCCTCCCTTCCATAGCCTCAGTCCTGTTGACCATGTTGCCTCCGTTCCAGAGCCTCAGCTGTGTCATGACATGCAGCTGCTGTGTAACGCCATCAAGCTGGTTGGCCAGTGCCTAACAGATGAGGTGACATACTACTTCGAGCAGGACCTCTATCACACTCAGTGTCCTCGTGAGGTTGCCAAGTCGATTGCCATGAACCTCATTGCCGAGCAGCATCCCAGACCTAATGTTGAGTAAGTGAGGTTCTTGTTCTACTTGTTTCCAGCACTTAGCGACGTTCTGCTAACTGACTAGTCTATGTATTGTCATACCAACGTTATTATTTTATGAGGCTACATTTAACTTGGCAGCCTTTTTTCAGACCTGATTTGTCAAGCCAGGGTGCTTGTCACTCTCAATGGTCCTTTTACATCCCAGATTGAGACAGGACTGACATTGCCATGATCTCTCAGTCATAGTACCCAGTGTTAAGAGCCAGATGTTTATACCATGCTTGCCATGTCCAGGTATCAAACCCGGGCAGTGGTGGTGTCAGGTGGATGTGTTGTCCACTACACGGTCAAAGTCTGACCAGGTGCAATATTTTTATGTTTAACAATGCAACATATTGAGGAATAAACATCAGTTTCCACTTCTGTGCTTGCCATTTCCAGTTCACCGTTAACTTGGTGCCTGCATTTCGGCATAGTAGTTTAATTGATTGTGTGATTGATTATGTTATGTAGCTATTACCGCAAGACAGTTGAAGTAATTGCCTTGATTTGTATGCAGTGTCATTGAGTTTCAAACCTGTCTTGTTGTAGCCGCGATACAGGGCCATTGACGGAGATTGAGCGACACATCCAGAGCATTGAAGACACCTTTCAGGTCGTCAGCACCCTCATTGAGCTGCTTGACCTGGGTCAAGGTCAACCAGAGGGCATGCTCGATGATGCATGTGAGTTGGGCTGGTTCGAGAGATACCCTAGTATTTTATGAGGGCCATGGGCATCAATTATACTGGTGTTATATACAATAGGAACACAATAATTTTTACAAAAAAGCTAGACACCCTGAGCTGTGCATCAAACAAATCAGAATCAGGGAAGTAAATGTGTGGTTGCTGCCAAAAGGTGGGATGTGTTTTATCCATTGTAATTTTTGTAATAAGGTAATTCGATCAGAATTTATCAAAAGCCATTGTTCATATTACACACGTTACTCATTATTCACAGAAGCCAAGCCTTTGGCCAAAAATAATTAACATTAAACAAATACTGATCCATTTAATCTGTGTCACTACCAGCTGCACCACAGCTAGTTACTAATGTGGGCTTAGAAGTAGTTGTAGCCATTAGTTAATCCAGGGAACAGCCCTCTAAATCCCACCAGTCTTGTTAGTTGTAACTACCCGTCTGGGTCAGTCATCTGCCAGTTTTGAAGACAGGCAGATTGTGTTTGGCTGAGCCAACTTGTGGTATCTACCCCATCTCTGTCCCTTCCACCACCCCTTCCAGCTCTCTCCCACACCCGTCAAATATCTTCTCACCCAGTCCTCCCTCCCCGACAAGGTTTTCCTGTCTGTCAGTGTCAATGTTGAACTGCATGAGGTGGCTGTTGACTTGTTGATAGTTTCACATACAATTGTGACACTTCCACATTTAGTCACGCTTGATGTGTTACTATGAACACGTTTAGTCACGCTTGATGTGTTACTATGAACACGTTTAGTCACGCTTGATGTGTTACTATGAACATGTTTAGTCACGCTTGATGTGTTACTATGAACACGTTTAGTCACGCTTGATGTGTATGAACATTTAGTCACGTGATTACTATGAACACTTTAGTCACGCTTGATGTGTTACTATGAACACGTTTAGTCACGCTTGATGTGTTACTATGAACATGTTTAGTCACGCTTGATATGTTACTATGAACACGTTTAGTCACGCTTGATGTGTTACCATGAACACATTTAGTCACGCTTGATGTGTTACTATGAACATGTTTAGTCACGCTTGATATGTTACTATGAACACGTTTAGTCACGCTTGATGTGTTACCATGAACACATTTAGTCACGCTTGATGTGTTACTATGACACATTTAGTCACGCTTGATGTGTTACTATGAACACATTTAGTCACGCTTGATGTGTTTCTATGAACACATTTAGTCACGCTTGATGTGTTACTATAACATGTTTAGTCACGCTTGATGTGTTACTATAACATGTACATCATGTTATATGAACACTTATCATGCTTGATGTGTTTCTATGAACACATTTAGTCACGCTTGATGTGTTACTATAACATGTTTAGTCACGCTTGATGTGTTACTATAACATGTTTAGTCACTCTTGATGTGTTACTATGAACACATTTATTCATGCTTGATGTGTTTCTATGAACACATTTAGTCATGCTTGATGTGTTACTATAACATGTTTAGTCACGCTTGATGTGTTACTATAACATGTTTAGTCACTCTTGATGTGTTACTATGAACACATTTATTCATGCTTGATGTGTTTCTATGAACACATTTAGTCATGCTTGATGTGTTACTATAACATGTTTAGTCACTCTTGATGTGTTACTATGAACACATTTATTCATGCTTGATGTGTTTCTATGAACACATTTAGTCATGCTTGATGTGTTACTATGAACACATTGTTGTCGTCTGCAGCGGTCGATGCGGCCCGTCAACTTCTCGTTGGCCACCTGTTCGGCAGCACTTCGGGCATCCGACTGTTGTGCAACAGCACTCGCCAGATGGCGGTGGCGAGGCTCGAGGTTGCACGGAACCTGCTCGTCCTGCTGACACTAATGGCACAACTGACAGGACAGGTGAGGAACACATCAAAGGCGAGGTTTTTATGTTCGCCCATCCGTGTCTTGTATGTGGTATTTTATTAAAATGAAAACTTGACCGAAAGTGTTGCAGTGGTTTTGTTTACACTGATAAATTTGATAATTATAGTATTAAAAAGTATTGAAACCATGACTTTTATGTTCGCTTATGCATGACGTATTTTATATTTCCATAAAAAAGTAATGCCTGAAAATGTTGCATTGTTTTTATGTTTGTTTGTGCCTAAAACCGAGATTGTTTTATTGACGGTGTATTTTTGATTAAGCGTGGCTTTATTTTCCCTCTGGGTAGTGTATAAGTCTTATAAAAAGATCACTTTGGATGCCCAATCGAGAGATTCCAATTTCGGTGGCATCTCTCGATTGAGCATCCAAAGCTCTAACCATTATCCCACGACACTCCACAAGAGAATGATCTTACTGCCAAAAATATGTCTACATTGAACTTGCTGTGTTGTGATAGAAAAGAGACTTGTATGTTTCAGGCGAGCGTACAGATGGCTGGAGTAAGCATCATCACGTCTGAGCTGATCAGTCGTGTCTCCACCATCGTGCAGTCATACTACATCATCAAATGGTGCAGCGACACGGTCGCAACCCCACCCCAGGCCAATGTCGTGTGAGTGACACCCTTGTCTTGTATGTTTCTGCTGCTATGATCTGTCTTATTCTTAACATCTTAGTGTTATGCGGAGACCGGAGACCGGTTTTGGATGAAATATTACTGTGGATGGATGAAAAAGGGAGCAAACCAGAAATCATAGGTATTGTTAGTTTGTCAGTTAAGCCTTGAAAATGAGTGACAAACATGTGTTTGTAGTTTACTTGAGGGCATAATACATATGTCAACTGGCTTGTATGTATAGAAGCTAACATGGACATGTCCACCAAAAGAAGTGGCAGGCAAAATGTTATCCAGCATAAAGCCCTGTGTAACATCGTTATGGTGCAAATATGTGGAAATAAGACAAAGAAACGTAACAATGATCCGAGTAGCATTTATTAGTCGGTTCGTCAACGTTTGCCTCCTAGATGGTTTGTATCCCTGTCACAGAATTCTCAAGGCATCATTTCCGATCCCACTGAAGAAAAGAAACTCGAGTATTTGTTCATAATTTCCCATGAGATAAGCGTTATTATCAGCTTTATCTGTTCTGAAAGTCAGACAGATGTTACTCGGTTGTTTGCAATGTTATGCAGGTTAGCTGCTGATGTCCTGAACACTGCTGGTCAGATGACATATAAGGTTATTTGTGCAGAGGACAACAAGCCAAGGTTGACAGAACTCTGTGTGTAGACTTAGTATGTTGGCTATCAACCCACGGGATGCTCAGGACTGTGCCAGATGGAGAAAGGCGTCTAGGAGGAAGGTGAACCCAGCAGAGTCGGGAAACACCGCAGTTAAACGATGATGATGATGACTTAAGTAAAAATGGTTGTGGAATGGGTGATTTTGACCATGAAGCTACAACTCATCCCAGTTGTTATCCGTGACATCACAATTTGACTAGTATTTGATTGGTCGCACTGGTTACATTGTTTCAGAGATTCCAACGTGCGTCAGCTGGAGGCCCTGGACCTGACCGACACTCTGCCGGCCGGCACGCTGCAGAAAGAACGTAAGTGTCCACTACAACCTTGTCAGAATCATATTCACCTTTTCGGCCTTTAATTTCTTAATCCTATTTATTACTGGATTCACTGGTCCGTCATCATTCACTGAAGGTCACCCAACATCATTATGATGAAAACTAAAGCCAGCATTTATATCAAGTGACGACTATGTAGGGATGTTCACTTGATGAGACGTCATGCAATATTATGTCAACTTGGCGGCACAGCCTACCAGAGATTGTGGGCATAATTTGATTGTGACATAGACAAACCGTGACATACTGGATCCATGCTTTGAGGACGATCTTGCAACTAACATAACTTGTAACAGGAAGTCTACTGTTCAAAATGTGTACACATTGAACCCAAATGCTAGTTGCATACCTCGATTTGCTTTGGCATTAACATCAATCAAACATGTTTTTAAACTGAATGAATTGTTTTCCATTCGAACATGTGCACAGTGGAAACTGTCAAGATAGCTACAAGCTTCATAAAGTAACTAAATGCAATTCAGTAGGATTTATTAATAATAATTTTATTTAGACACTAAAATCCAAAGTAAAACTCTGTTCATTGTTGTACAGAATTGAACTGGAGAAACTAAAACTAAATAAAAAGTGGCATTGTTGTAAATTGTGCGTGCGTGCGTGCGTGCGTGCGTGCGTGCGTGCGTGCGTGCGTGCGTGCGTGCGTGCGTGCGTGCATGACCCATCTTAATGAAATGAGTTGGATGTCTGTAAAACTGATCTTTCGTAAATGCCGTTTTTGTGAAAACATTGTGAATCCAACAATCTTGAGATTTTCCTTGAATTGAATACATTGTACATATGTAAATATATACTATAAACTTTTCACTGACTGGAAGTAACGTTTACACCACCCTCCATGTCGTGTGCAGTGCTGGAGAACCTGAGCGTGCTGGAGCTGTTCCTGCGGGCTGAGGGAGGGGAGAAGGTGCAGTATCTGCTCTCCCAGGGCGACCTACTGGAGGAGGACCCATGTGCCGTGTGGAAGAATGTCCTCATGCCAGTCGTCACATCCATCTGTCAACTCATGTATCCTCTGTCCCCGGCACACACATAACACACCGTCGGTTTCAAGGTCTAAGGTTGCAGTGTTGTGTATTTTTCCATTTCTACTGATTTAACTTTCCTCTTAAG
The DNA here is from genome assembly GCA_025642075.2 of Ridgeia piscesae. Lineage (NCBI taxonomy): Eukaryota > Metazoa > Annelida > Polychaeta > Sabellida > Siboglinidae > Ridgeia > Ridgeia piscesae. Next base: position 37,720 of record JAODUO010000809.1, on the reverse strand, counting down.
TAGTGTTCAGCAAAAGGCCAGGCTTGTTAACAAATGCTAATGTCATTCAAATGCAACTGTTCAATTTTCAGCACATTTGAATGCGTACCGTAAACATTTGCATGCCTAATGTTTCAATGAAAGCTTATAAAATCCCTGCATTTGCAAACATAATTGTGACTGCCACTGCCTGCACAAATGGTTCAGTGGTTGTCGCAACAAACCAGCTAACCCCTCAGTCTGCGTTGTTTTTCACACAAAACAATTGCAAAAGTCTGTCCTCAGTGGCAATTTGCTGAAAGTGGTAGTCCTCTCTAACACCCAGTCTTAAACAGTACATTGTTTAACTACGCATTGGCAAGACATTTATTGTTGATTCATGCATTAACAAGAAATTCAGTATAACAACTTAAAATCGAGATTGGGATAGTTGAGCGACACAAGGGAGGGTGTACATGGGGTAGCTCGTAATTGCCCTTGCTGGTACATCCAACGGACAAGGTAGAGTTTGCAGAACAAGGTGAGTTGGTGTCCCAGATACCAGCCAAGAACTGTGATAAAGAGCTAAATAAAAGCACCCGGCAAGTAAAGGAAGCCATCTGGATCAGAAAGACCAAGACACCAATGAACAGAGTTGAGGGCAGTTACGAGCCACCCCATGTGTACGATGACGTCATTCGTCACTACTACTGAAGAAGTGAACGAAAGCCTCTACAGGTAAAAAGAAAGATCTTGAATTTGGGTATGAAAAATGAAAACTTGATGTATTAGTTATAATTGATGATGGGTTGGCCCCCTTGACCGACTTGTAGCTGGCCAAGTGGCTCGAGCTTTGTCCTGCCTGAGTTCCTGCTGTACAACTGTCAGTACGTCCACCTGCAGGACTACGTGAGACTCACCAGGCAGTGGTGTGAGTGGAACGCTTCCTCCAGTAACTTCGTCCTCGGTCAGAGTTACCTCAACTGCGGGTAGGTGGTGCTGTGTTAACAGGGACCTGTGAGTCAGTTATTTGGCCCGGAATTAGCGGGCACGGTATTTTGTAACGGGAAGTCTGTTGTGTCGAGTGTAAGAAAATGGGATGTCGCTGAACATGAAAGGATGTTGAATGTAGCCAGTACTAGGAAACAGCCATAGGCCGTCTCAGTTCATTGTTGTCTTAGCCAAATTTTGTGTGATAATGATGTACATAAATAGGATACGAGATGCGACGTGTGCTCATGTACATGACAGTGAATGCTTTTGCCATGACAGGGACATACAGGGAGGGCTATGCACTGACATAAATCAGATTGTCAACTTTTCACCACTTTCTTAGCTCTAGACATGACATCGGAAGATGGGGGATTGTAACGTTAAACAAATTCCCAGCTGTTTCGCATAACTTCATGTTGAAGAATTCTGTGAGGACATATCATGGGGTATATTCAAAGAGATCTGGAGAAAAAGACTAATTCCAAAGATTTAGGGGGCGTGTGCCTAGGGGCACGTGCCCTCAAGCCCCATTGGTCTGCCTATGTGTCATTATGGTAGTCGTTTCACTGTCCCTCTTCCCTGCCCCCTGTACCCGCAGTGAGCCCTACAAGTCCATTGAGTGTTTCCGTGCTGCAACCCATGGCATCAAGTCAGAGGAGTTTCTCATGAAGCTGCTGCAGATGGCCGTGGAAGACCCTAAACACACAGAGGTCATCTACTACCTCAAGGTCAGGCTCACTGTCACTTGGTTGTGGTCCTGCAGAATTTCTAACGTGAAGAAATCTGTCTAAGTGTGTTTGATTCAGCAGTATTTAACATGTGAATGCAGGTTCTGTCACAAAAATAATTGTGGTTTGTAATTTGAAGCGACCGCCTCATTTGTGTAAAGAAGTCTATTTACAGAATTGAGGGTCACTTTTTATTATTCATATCACAGTTAACGTTGTATATTAACTTTGATTGTTCTTTGTACATAATGTTCTTGCATGGGAATGGACCTGCATATATGTGTATACGTAGATTTTATAGTCCCACTTGCACAACACTTTCCCGTGTTCTTAGCCAAATGTTTCGACCAACTGATACCAACGTTAACTTGCAGGTGATTCGATTGTATGAACAATTTCGGCTGCCTGACCTCATTGTGACCCTAGCAAAGACAGCCATCAGCATCGCCGAGGACGACGACCCAAATGTGGTGAGTCAAACTCGCTTGTTTTAAAGAAACTGGGTCTACCCAAATGTGTTGGCTGTGTTCAATGTGATCAGTAAAACACCATTGATCCTGTTACCCTCCCCCCATACACGTGCACGCATGCACGCACGCACGCACGTACACACACACACACAACACACACACACACACGCGACGAGAAGATGTGTATAATAAATACAGTTTAATGTAGTGCTGTTTTTGTGATTTCTTCTTTTCAGACTTCTCAAAATTCTAAATTTAATTTATACTTGGAATTTTACTTACTGGGGAATAATTGCATCTGGTGTAGATTTCAGAAGTGAATCGAAGTACTTTGTGTGGTGAAAATATGCAAAACCATTTGCACACAGAGCTGACCATAAAGGCTGGCAGTGCATGTGACGTAAGACTTCTGAAGTGTCTCATCGTCTTTCTGCATGTGACACGTCAGAGCTAGGTGCTGTAACAAGTACATGTGTGAGGTTATTAACATTAACGTGGAAGGAATCTATCGATAATGCAAGCACGAGTTTAAAGAGATCATCTGGTTTCAGCCGACACTCTGGTCCAAAGTGTTCAAGCACCAGTTGGAGTTGGGACACAGTGAGGAGGCATACAACGCCATGATCGCCAACCCAGACCCGTCCCGGTCAGTCATCCCTCACCCACATTCTCCTCCACCCAGTCAGTCCCAGACCCTTCCCGGTCAGTCATTCCTCACCCACATTCTCCTCCACCCAGTCAGTCCCAGACCCTTCCCGGTCAGTCATCCCTCACCCACATTCTCCTCCACCCAGTCAGTCCCAGACCCTTCCCGGTCAGTCATCCCTCACCCACATTCTCCTCCACCCAGTCAGTCCCAGACCCTTCCCGGTCAGTCATCCCTCACCCACATTCTCCTCCACCCAGTCAGTCCCAGACCCTTCCCGGTCAGTCATCCCTCATCCACATTCTCCTCCACCCAATCCCTCATCCCACATTCTCCTCCACCCAGTCATCCCACATTCTCCTCCACCTTGTGCTATGTCTGATGTCACCTTTTTATGACTGCCTGTGTTAGTTCATCATCATGTTGTAGTTGTAACTGAGTGAGTGTGTTGTAGTCGCAAGGACTGCCTCCGACAGTTTCTCATCATGTTGTAGTTGTAACTGAGTGTATGTTGTAGTTGCAAGGACTGCCTCCGACAGTTTCTCATCATGTTGTAGTTGTATCTGAGTGAGTGTATGTTGTAGTCGCAAGGACTGTCTGCGTCAGTTCCTCATCATGTTGTAGTTGTTGTATCTGAGTGAGTGTATGTTGTAGTCGCAAGGACTGTTTGCGTCAGTTCCTCATCATGTTGTAGTTGTTGTATCTGAGTGTGTTGTAGTTGCAAGGACTGCATCTGTTAGTTCCTCATCATGTTGTAGTTGTTGTATCTGAGTGAGTGTATGTTGTAGTCGCAAGGACTCTCTGTCAGTTCATTATCATGTTGTAGTTGTTGTAACTGAGTGTGTTGTAGTTGCAAGGACTGCATCTGTTAGTTCCTCATCATGTTGTAGTTGTATCTGAGTGAGTGTATGTTGTAGTCGCAAGGACTGTCTGCGTCAGTTCATTATCATGTTGTAGTTGTTGTAACTGAGTGTGTTGTAGTTGCAAGGACTGCATCTGTTAGTTCCTCATCATGTTGTAGTTGTTGTATCTGAGTGAGTATATGTTGTAGTCGCAAGGACTCTCTGTCAGTTCATTATCATGTTGTAGTTGTTGTAACTGAGTGTGTTGTAGTTGCAAGGACTGCATCTGTTAGTTCCTCATCATGTTGTAGTTGTTGTATCTGAGTGAGTGTATGTTGTAGTTGCAAGGACTGCCTCTGTCAGTTCATTATCATGTTGTAGTTGTTGTAACTGAGTGTGTTGTAGTTGCAAGGACTGCATCTGTTAGTTCCTCATCATGTTGTAGTTGTTGTATCTGAGTGAGTGTATGTTGTAGTCGCAAGGACTGTCTGCGTCAGTTCCTCATCATGTTGTAGTTGTTGTATCTGAGTGAGTGTATGTTGTAGTCGCAAGGACTGTCTGCGTCAGTTTCTCGTCGTGTTGTGTGAGCGTGCGGACCTTCAGACACTGGTGCAGCTGCCCTACAAAGACAGACACGTCGACCTGGAGGAGGAGGTAAGCTGTTTGCTTCTGAGTCAGGTAAACTGCATCTCCTCCAAGGTGCTAATGTCCACCCACCTCTTTCTCTCTTCATTCACATCATTGCCTTTCTCACAAACATTTTGCAAGTTATTTGTCACGATATACAGTGAAACGTAATGCAGCTTACCGTGTTGTGCTTCAGTCAGGGTCATCTTATTCAAGTACAGGGGACCATTTCACTAAGATAAAGAGCTCTTAAGGGAAGTCATCTTTAACCTAAATCTGTTGTTACATTAAATAATATTTTCAAAACATTATATCTATTGCTGTATTACCGAGCACACTATTTCCAGCCTTACCGTTCCTTTAGCAGTATAGGTGAGAAATTTACAGTTGTCAAAACAATAAACTGGGACATCTGAAATGAATTGATATATCTTGTGGCAATGAGGACATGACATTTGCCCAGTCCTGCTATACATGTTTGCTCCCGCCCTTAGAAAACTTGTATTTCAAGGGCCTGCTCAATGGGAGAGTTGTGACATTTGTCATGTCTCTTACAGGTGGTGAATGTCCTTGCGTCCCGAGCACGCTCCATTGATCTCAGCAAGCACAACTACTACGATCTCCTCTACGCGTTCCACGTGTTCCGTGGAAACTTCCGCAGAGGTTTGTACTTTGAAGTCAGGAAGTGATGTGTCTGTGTATATCTTGCTAGTGCGGTGTGTTGAAATTATTTATTTTTTTACTGTCGGCCATCTTTTTGTGAATTGGATTTTGAGGTGATTGCGTACTGAATTTATTGTGTGGTGTTTAGTAGATACTTGTGAAGTGCCAGTGTATCATGTTGCGGGTCGTGAGATGTGGAGTGTTGAAAAGGTTTAAAATCTCTTGTAGCTACTTCAAAATTTGTGCAAGTTCATCAGTCCCCACTGCTCCAGTTAACTTGGCTGTGTGATTAGACGAATCTGGAATTTCAGTCGAATAGAATAGCGAATCAAATATTCTCAAAAATTAGAATACAAAATAATTGAATGAAAGAAGAAGAGAAATATATAAGATATGTGAATAGTAATTTGGCGATTACATATTGTCATTTTCATAGTTAAGTCAGAAAGTATAAGATTACCCAGAACCAAATTTGCGGCGGAGGATATGAAATAAAATATTCTAGCAATATTTGTTTATCTAGCTGCGAATATTCGAATATATAATAGTGGAAAAAGGCTTGAAATTTCAAATATGAATCAAATTTCGTCCCATCCTTACTGTATAAATGGGGGGCTGCTTTAAACAGATTTATATATATATATGGACAAATATTCTTTGTGCCATACTTGTCACATGGCTGAATGCTTCCCAGAGACCTCAAGACGGTGTTCAGTTAACTTAGTCTGCCATGGAGTAGAGTCTTGTCTCTGAGCAGGGCGAATGACTAGACACCAAGCTATATTAGAAGGTACCTTTCCTTTTATGTAAGAAGTGGTGTTAATGTAATGTTTACTGTGACTTTGTGTTGTAGCGGGCACAGTGATGTATGAGTACGGCCTCCGAGTGGGGCAGGAACTGTCCAATCTGAAAGGACTTCAGCAGCAGGCCAAGTGTTATCTCGCCATGCTCAATGCACTCAGACTCGTCAACCCAAAGTATGCCTGGATAGTGAAACCAATCCCATCCACAAAGCAGGTACATGTGTGTGTGTGTGGCTTGCGTGCGTGCGTGCGTGCGTGCGTGCGTGCGTGCGTGCGTGCGTGCGTGCGTGCGTGCGTGCGGGAGCACTTGCATATACGTCGTGTGTGTATTTGTGTGGATAAAAAATTTATTTGATGTTAGCAGTGGCTATGTCTGTGAATGTGGCACGGCTTTCTCACTTGCCCAGACTGGGAGTGTGGCTCTGTGGTTGGATTCATATGAGGTCTAGAGCAGGGATAAAATGAGATTGTTGTTAAGTTCATATGAATGATCACCGTCTCTCCATATGTCAGATGGATGTAACATTTTTCTAGTAACAATTACTCTCTGAATATGAGACAATGAGCAAGAGAAGTTTCTGGACGAATAACTTATTTACGTGGAAAATCTAAGATATCAATCTAAAGCATTTCTAAATAAATGTTTACAAATGAGCTAAGCACACACTGTTAGGATGTAACACTAAGAGAAATAATAGTCGTATATTACTCTTGTTTCCAGGTGGAAGAGACAGCAGCATCACCAAAACGAGACGCTGATGGAAACACATGTTGTCCAACACGTAAGTGCCGTGTTATGTGGAATGTGTCCAGTACTTACGGTTGTAATTATTTGAAGGGAGCATTCATTGCTCTGTGCTGGTGCTTATTTTTCAAAGCATTTTGACATTTTCTTAGTTTCTAATTTTGCTATCTGTGAAATCAAACCTCCTTTCAGACTAGACGGAGTAATCTAAATGTTGAGTAATCCTACTTTTTAAGGGATTCATTAGTAATAGTATCAGTGTATCATAAAAAGCGTTTTGTTACTATTGACATATAAATAATAACAGTTAGGTCACTTCTATTGCACCTGAACCTTTACAAACCAAGCTCAGAGGCGCATCAATGCAAAAGGTTAATCAATTTCAAGAGTCAAATCCTGTTGTCATCAGATTGATTGATACGCCAGGGAGCTATTGTGGATATGCAAGGTTGTAAAGATTTGTCTTTAAATTATATAGATTCTACATACAAGTTTCCATAATAGCACAATTGTATGCTGTGACGTAGCTGCAAAACGTTCTAAGAAACAAAAAACAGATATTTTGCCCTGCAAAATAAAAAAATTTAGTTTAATTTGTAACACGCTAAACTTCTGTTATTTCTGATTTGTTTCTCCAGTGCACCGCCAGGTGGAGCTGCTTGAGCTGGAAGATATCGAGCGAGAATACATGCTGGTCCATGCTCGCCTTCAGCTGCTTCAGAAAGATGCTGACCCGGCCCATATGACAGGTAGGTCATTCCTTAGTCCTGTCCATATGACAGGTAGGTCATTCCTTAGTCCTGTCCATATGACAGGTAGGTCATTCCTTAGTCCTGCTCATATGACAGGTAGGTCATTCCTTAGTCCTGTCCATATGACAGGTAGGTCATTGCTTAGCCCTGTCCATATGCCAGGTAGGTCATTCCTTAGTCCTGCCCATACGACAGGTAGGTCATTGCTTAGTCCTGTCCATATGACAGGTAGGTCATTCCTTAGTCCTGCCCATATGACAGGTAGGTCATTGCTTAGTCCTGCCCATATGACAGGTAGGTCATTCCTTAGTCCTGCCCATATGACAGGTAGGTCATTGTTTAGTCCTGTCCATATGACAGGTAGGTCATTCCTTAGTCCTGCCCATACGACAGGTAGGTCATTGCTTAGTCCTGTCCATATGACAGGTAGGTCATTCCTTAGTCCTGCCCATATGACAGGTAGGTCATTGTTTAGTCCTGTCCATATGACAGGTAGGTCATTGCTTAGTCCTGTCCATATGACAGGTAGGTCATTGCTTAGTCCTGCCCATATGACAGGTAGGTCATTGTTTAGTCCTGTCCATATGACAGGTAGGTCATTGTTTAGTCCTGTCCATATGACAGGTAGGTCATTGCTTAGTCCTGTCCATATGACAGGTAGGTCATTCCTTAGTCCTGCCCATATGACAGGTAGGTCATTGTTTAGTCCTGTCCATATGACAGGTAGGTCATTGCTTAGTCCTGTCCATATGACAGGTAGGTCATTGCTTAGTCCTGCCCATATGACAGGTAGGTCATTGTTTAGTCCTGTCCATATGACAGGTAGGTCATTGTTTAGTCCTGTCCATATGACAGGTAGGTCATTGCTTAGTCCTGTCCATATGACAGGTAGGTCATTCCTTAGGCCTGTCCATATGACAGGTAGGTCATTCCTTAGTCCTGTCCATATGACAGGTAGGTCATTCCGTAGTACTGCCCATATGACAGGTAGGTCATTCCGTAGTACTGTCCATATGACAGGTAGGTCATTCCTTAGGCCTGTTCTTATGACAGGTAGGTCATTGCTTAGTCCTGCCCATATGACAGGTAGGTCATTCCTTAGGCCTGTTCATATGACAGGTAGGTCATTCCTTAGTCCTGTCCATATGACAGGTAGGTCATTCCTTAATACTGTCCATTTGTCTAGTAGGTCATTCCTTAGTACTGTCCGTATAACAGGAAGATTATTCCTTAGTCCTGTCCATGTGACAGGTAGGTCATTCCTTAATACTGTCCATATGTCTAGTAGGTCATTCCTTAGTCCTGTCCATATAACAGGAAGATCATTCCTTAGTCCTGTCCATATGACAGGTAGGTCATTCCTTAGTCCTGTCCATGTGACAGGTAGGTCATTCTTTAGCCATGCCCATATGTCTAGTAGGTCATTACATGATCCTGCCCATATGTCTAGTAGGTCATTACATGATCCTGCCCATATGTCTAGTGGGTCATTACATGATCCTGCCCATATGTCTAGTAGGTCATTCCATGCTCCTGCCCATATGTCTAGTAGGTCATTCCATGCTGCTGCCCATATGTCTAGTAGGTCATTCCATAACCCTGTCCATATGACAGGTAGGTAATTCCTTAGTTGGTTGACATGTTAGATGGATGTAAATCGATCGTACATGACAATATGCATATTTTGTGCGATTGTTCCAAGATCGCCAAAATTGCTGATTTTGGTGATGGTTGCGTATTTTACAGTAATGTGAACAAATGAAAATGTACATCAGTTCTTATATAGCGCAGTATCTGGTCCTCAGGACTGCTCAAAGTGCTTTTACACTTTACTTCCCTAGCATACCTGTTCAATCAAACAAAATCTCAACTTCTGCTCGTTCACATATCCACCACTGTCTATAGCCAGGTACTCATACAGCTGAGTGAACTGGAGCAATGTAGTGTGAAAAACTTGTCCAAGGTTTTAACACCGCAGCACATGATTCCAACCTGGGTTTTCTTAGTCGAGAGTCCAAAGCTCTACCCCTGATCCACTGCGCTCTATGCAGTATAGCTACGCTCTGTATAATAGAAGTAATACTCAGAAACCATCTTTTCCATTTGTGTATGTAGCACCATTTGGAGGGTGGACACTTTTGTATGAGTCTACCACTAGACGAATATCATCATGGTAGCAAGCTTTGGTCATGTGATCTTGTAGTACGACAAACTGTAGTGTTTGACCGTGTCCTAGGTCCCACGCCCCCAGCTGATGAAACAGTTGGTCTGCTGGTGAATGCGGGACTGTTTGACAGCGCCATCAACATCTGCAAGCTATACAAGATGCCCTTCACTACCATCTTTGAGGGACTCGCCTCAAGGTTAGTAGGCAACCTCAACGCTTTGCTTAGCATCTCGTTTTACATATGTAAGATCATTTGACAAAATGTCACGTTGAAGGAATGCTTTTCAATTGTATGTTTAACATTTTCTGTTTAATATATACAGCTCTTAGGCCAGGTAGTCACACCTCTTAGTTTCAGAACTGTATATACAATATTTCGTTTTTTATATGGATTATGTTAGCATATACTTTATTCCTGAATTCATGATAACGGAATAAAGTAACTGTAATTTTTATGACACCCCTGTATGAGGAAACTATTGCTAATTGGTACTCTTGAAAACAATATTGTAAATCAGATGCATACCACACAATGTTATTTGATAACAGAGCAAGCCATTATATTTTCATATGAACTGATTATCATGGAGAAATACTGTCCTAGTATGCTGCCTTCAGGGCGTAGATGCCGACTGAGTGTGGTCTGTTGTAGGTGTGTGTCGCTGGCAGCCAGCTCACAGGACTACATGCCAGCAGAGAGTGCCTACACAGCCGCGGCCTGGCACTGGCTGCAGCAGAACGAACTCACCTCCGCTAACGCCACCAGAGACACAAGGTACTGATGCTTGTCTACACGTCCTCCAGGTCTTCTATATCGTCTACTTGTCCTCCAGGTCTTCTATGTCGTCTACGTGTCCTCCAGGTCTTCTATGTCGTCTACGTGTCCTCCAGGTCTTCTATGTCGTCTACGTGTCCTCCAGGTCTTCTATGTCGTCTACGTGTCCTCCAGGTCTTCTATATCGTCTACATCATCCAGGTCTTCTATATCGTCATCTTCTTCCCATGTCATCTCCATGTCCGTTTTCCAAGTCTTCTGTGATCTCATCGTCCCCTGGTCATCTTTATATTATTCAATTTTTGTGTATTTCTGGTTATTTTATGTCTGTTTTGATGTTGTCAATTATTTGTTCTTGACACATAGTTATATTTCATTAAATGCATTTTATAATGTATCTTTATTATGCAATGAAAACAACTGGACTGGGCATGTAAATTTAATTAATAAAACAGTGAGTAAAAGAGTAAGATAATCTCCATATTACAAGTGTGTCGCTGGATTATTGGGTGTTTATCAGTGCGCTGGTGGTTGTGGTGTTGATCTACAATACTCTAGCTCCTCTAATGGCATCAATTGCCACTTAGTGTTCGTGTGTCACTACTTGACGTCTTTGCGTTTGATGCCTCCTAATGTGTTCGTGTGTGTTGCCACTGCCAGCATTTGTGTGTGTTGCCACCAACTCTGGTTACATGGCTATTTGTATGTTTCAGTGCTGCCGACCAGGCGTGGCGCTTGTTGCAATCCTACCTGAACAAATATGAAGACCCCACGACAAGGTACCACCGGTGTGTCGCCGTGAAACTACTCTCACACAACTTCCATCTGCCAGACTGGTTCATTGCTTCGTACAAGGTTCGATTGTCATTTGAGCTTTTTCGTACCAGGTTAACAATGATGAAACTATATTGATCTTGTAACAGTGGATCAATAAGTTTGATTATAAAAAGAACCCTGTTTCACTCAGCTAAACAATCACTAAGTGAACTGTAATGTATGTGATTGAACAGTAAACATAATTTTTTTTAAATGTTGATATTGTAACCAGTGTAAGCATCATTTAATAACTTGTGGAATACAGCAGATCCATGGAACTACATGTCCAGTTCTAGTCCAGGTATATTTGACAATTTATCACATCAACAAAGAATAAACTGTGCTAGCAATGCCACATGATATTGATGGGTTAAATTTGGTTAATATTTTCACAGACATTTTAGAAACTACCATTCTTAAACACCAGAGTATGAATCTTCATTGATGCATGCAAAGTTATTGTGGGTTGCAGAAAATCAATGCGCCAGAGTTGTTGTCGTTGTACTTGAACTACGACCTTCTAGAGGAAGCAGCACTGCTGGTCATTGAGTACATAGACGCCATACTCGGCAATGGCAACGAATACTTTGGTCTACAGGTACTGAGCTCTAAGTGCACATTGCTATTTTGTGTGTGTTTATAGACTTGTCAATTCAGAGGTAAAATAATATGGCATGTCAGCATTACAATATGTATCATTGATGTTGAAATTGTATTGTTTGTATATTTATTTTTGAGATTGTTTGACCAAATTTTACTATTATAAGCCTGATGCTTGTGCAAATGAATGGAAGTGTTTGTGAAGTCATTGCAGCTAAGATAATGAAAGCGAATGTCATATGGAAACACTTAGTAAAAATATTACGGTTTAGTTATAGTGATATTGTAATATGTTAAAGGGATTCTTTCTATGCCTATATACATTCATGATGTACCGTATCAAAACGTGATCATTTCCTATAAGTAACTCCTCTGCTACTTATGTTTTGCATATGTATGCATAATTTTTTTATCTGCACAAAAAGCTGATAAATAATGGTGTTTATGCCTTTGAGAGTGCTGCCATGTGAATGATTAATTATTCAGTCCAATTATGAATATTCATATATGTGCAGTGAACCACACAATGACCGTTGACTTCAAACACTCTGTAAACTTGTCGGGAAAAACTGAACTCTGGCGAACTGAACCGAATATTCATGACATTGCCTTATATGGATAATATAAGTGAAACCTAAACTGGAAACTCCGAGTTATGTTTTTATATGTTGTCAGGGTTATAAATGATTAATAAAACACATTTGTAATTAAATGTAGGCATAGAATTATATGAAATAATTATGTTAACAGTATTAATAAAAAACTGCGTACATTACAAAGAATAACATTTTAAAAGAATCCCTTCAGTGTTGTGTGAAATACTACTGATGTGCATGTAGCTGCAACACCTCCTGTAGACCAATAAGTATAATAACATTATTATAGTAACCCAATCACATTGCAGACGTCGCTACGCTGCGGAGCTCCTGCTGTCTGGCTGCCGTACTTGTACATTGACCAGTTGTTGACAGCCCTTTCTGTACAGTCAGACAAGTTTTATGCTCAGGTATGCATACTTGTCACACAATCTCATTTAGTTTGACCAGTTCAGCAATCACATTGGACATGTTAGAATAGTCGCATTGAAGAAAGCCAGTTAACTGATTTTTTAAGATTTCTTTGCTTTTGTTCAGTGAATTACGAAAATAGATATATGTGTTTACTAAGTAAGCACTTGCTACTTACCAATGCCAAAGTCATAATTATCTACAAGTCAAACAAATTCCACTATCTAATTTATCTTCAAGACGGCAACATTTATTTATAATGTATTTAAACATTATATGAAGTTTGCTCATGTAATCTATAACCACCGACAAGTTCATGTGAGATTAAAATAAATTTTAATTTAGTATTTATGCATTCTAGCCATAGTCTGTGAACACACATGAACTGAAACAAATTAAACCTATTAACAATGTTTTGAGCTTTGCGGGATTATAGAATCAAGGTCAGATTGATTATAAAAGATTTGTATTATTTAAGGTTAGATGTATGCAGTCAACTGCTGTACATGGGTTATTATATGTATCATCTGTTATAAGTAACCCCAGTCATGTTTCATTGGTGTCTTTCCAGCTGCATGACAAAGTGAACAGCAAATTGAATAGCTACTTTCAAACGGTCGAGGAGGTTTCTGACGACTCTGCATCTGTTGCTATTGCTGCTGCACAAACAGCAGCAGCAGCGACCGCGTCATCGAGGTCTATCCGATCCAACAGGTCCAGTCGGTCGTCAGCTCGCTCATCTCGTCTCGGAAGTGCAGGCAGTCAGTAAGGCCTTCAAGTAGGACATCACTACAGAACTGTGACATTGTCTGCATGATGTAATGAGGCAGTCAGTAAGGCCTTCAAGTAGGACATCACTACAGAACTGTGACATTGTCTGCATGATGTAGTGAGGCAGTCAGTAAGGCCTTCAAGTAGGACATCACTACAGAACTGTGACATTGTCTGCATGATGTAATGAGGCAGTCAGTAAAGCCTTCAAGTAGGACATCACTACAGAACTGTGACATTGTCTGCATGATGTAGTGAGGCAGTCAGTAAGGCCTTCAAGTAGGACATCACTACAGAACTGTGACATTGTCTGCATGATGTACTGAGGCAGTCAGTAAAGCCTTCAAGTAGGACATCACTACAGAACTGTGACATTGTCTGCATGATGTAATGAGGCAGTCAGTAAGGCCTTCAAGTAGGACATCACTACAGAACTGTGACATTGTCTGCATGATGTAATGAGGCAGTCAGTAAGGCCTTCAAGTAGGACATCACTACAGAACTGTGACATTGTCTGCATGATGTACTGAGGCAGTCAGTAAAGCCTTCAAGTAGGACATCACTACAGAACTGTGACATTGTCTGCATGATGTAATGAGGCAGTCAGTAAAGCCTTCAAGTAGGACATCACTACAGAACTGTGACATTGTCTGCATGATGTAGTGAGGCAGTCAGTAAGGCCTTCAAGTAGGACATCACTACAGAACTGTGACATTGTCTGCATGATGTACTGAGGCAGTCAGTAAAGCCTTCAAGTAGGACATCACTACAGAACTGTGACATTGTCTGCATGATGTAATGAGGCAGTCAGTAAGGCCTTCAAGTAGGACATCACTACAGAACTGTGACATTGTCTGCATGATGTAGTGAGGCAGTCAGTAAGGCCTTCAAGTAGGACATCACTACAGAACTGTGACATTGTCTGTATGATGTAGTGAGGCAGTCAGTAAGGCCTTTAAGTAGGACATCACTACAGAACTGTAACATTGTCTGCATGATGTAGTGAGGCAGTCAGTAAGGCCTTCAAATATGACATCACTACAGAACTGTGACATTGTCTGCATGATGTAGTGAGGCAGTCAGTAAAGCCTTCAAGTAGGACATCACTACAGAACTGTAACATTGTCTGCATGATGTAATGAGGCAGTCAGTAAGGCCTTCAAATATGACATCACTACAGAACTGTGACATTGTCTGCATGATGTAGTGAGGCAGTCAATAAAGCCTTCAAGTAGGACATCACTACAGAACTGTGACATTGTCTGCATGATGTAGTGAGGCAGTCAGTAAGGCCTTCAAGTAGGACATCACTACAGAACTGTGACATTGTCTGCATGATGTAGTGAGGCAGTCAGTAAGGCCTTCAAATATGACATCACTACAGAACTGTGACATTGTCTGCATGATGTAGTGAGGCAGTCAGTAAGGCCTTCAAGTAGGACATCACTACAGAACTGTGACATTGTCTGCATGATGTAGTGAGGCAGTCAGTAAGGCCTTCAAGTAGGACATCACTACAGAACTGTGACATTGTCTGTGTGACGTAGTGCAGGCAGTCAGTAAGGCCTTCAAGTAGGACATCACTACAGAACTGTGACATTGTCTGCATGATGTAGTGAGGCAGTCAGTAAGGCCTTCAAGTAGGACATCACTACAGAACTGTGACATTGTCTGCATGATGTAGTGAGGCAGTCAGTAAGGCCTTCAAATATGACATCACTACAGAACTGTGACATTGTCTGCATGATGTAGTGAGGCAGTCAGTAAGGCCTTCAAGTAGGACATCACTACAGAACTGTGACATTGTCTGCATGATGTAGTGAGGCAGTCAGTAAGGCCTTCAAGTAGGACATCACTACAGAACTGTGACATTGTCTGTGTGACGTAGTGCAGGCAGTCAGTAAGGCCTTCAAGTAGGACATCACTACAGAACTGTGACATTGTCTGCATGATGTAGTGAGGCAGTCAGTAAGGCCTTCAAGTAGGACATCACTACAGAACTGTGACATTGTCTGCATGATGTAGTGAGGCAGTCAGTAAGGCCTTCAAGTAGGACATCACTACAGAACTGTGACATTGTCTGCATGATGTAGTGAGGCAGTCAGTAAGGCCTTCAAGTAGAACATCACTACAGAACTGTGACATTGTCTGTGTGACGTAGTGCAGGCAGTCAGTAAGGCCTTCAAGTAGGACATCACTACAGAACTGTGACACTGTCTGCATGATGTAGTGAGGCAGTCAGTAAGGCCTTCAAGTAGGACATCACTACAGAACTGTGACATTGTCTGCATGATGTACTGAGGCAGTCAGTAAGGCCTTCAAGTAGGACATCACTACAGAACTGTGACATTGTCTGCATGATGTAGTGCAGGCAGTCAGTAAGGCCTTTAAGTAGGACATCACTACAGAACTGTGACATTGTCTGCATGATGTAGTGAGGCAGTCAGTAAGGCCTTCAAGTAGGACATCACTACAGAACTGTGACATTGTCTGTGTGACGTAGTGCAGGCAGTCAGTAAGGCCTTCAAGTAGGACATCACTACAGAACTGTGACATTGTCTGCATGATGTAGTGAGGCAGTCAGTAAGGCCTTCAAGTAGGACATCACTACAGAACTGTGACATTGTCTGCATGATGTAGTGAGGCAGTCAGTAAGGCCTTCAAGTAGGACATCACTACAGAACTGTGACATTGTCTGCATGATGTAGTGAGGCAGTCAGTAAGGCCTTCAAGTAGGACATCACTACAGAACTGTGACATTGTCTGCATGATGTAGTGAGGCAGTCAGTAAGGCCTTCAAGTAGGACATCACTACAGAACTGTGACATTGTCTGCATGATGTAGTGAGGCAGTCAGTAAGGCCTTCAAGTAGGACATCACTACAGAACTGTGACATTGTCTGCATGATGTACTGAGGCAGTCAGTAAGGCCTTCAAGTAGGACATCACTACAGAACTGTGACATTGTCTGCATGATGTAGTGAGGCAGTCAGTAAGGCCTTTAAGTAGGACATCACTACAGAACTGTGACATTGTCTGCATGATGTAGTGAGGCAGTCAGTAAGGCCTTCAAGTAGGACATCACTACAGAACTGTGACATTGTCTGCATGATGTAGTGAGGCAGTCAGTAAGGCCTTTAAGTAGGACATCACTACAGAACTGTGACATTGTCTGCATGATGTAGTGAGGCAGTCAGTAAGGCCTTCAAGTAGGACATCACTACAGAACTGTAACATTGTCTGCATGATGTAGTGAGGCAGTCAGTAAGGCCTTCAAGTAGGACATCACTACAGAACTGTGACATTGTCTGCATGATGTAGTGAGGCAGTCAGTAAGGCCTTCAAGTAGGACATCACTACAGAACTGTGACATTGTCTGCATGATGTAGTGAGGCAGTCAGTAAGGCCTTCAAGTAGGACATCACTACAGAACTGTAACATTGACTGCATGATTAGTGCAGTCAGTCAGTAAGGCCTTCAAGTAGGACATCACTACAGAACTGTGACATTGTCTGCATGATGTAGTGAGGCAGTCAGTAAGGCCTTCAAGTAGGACATCACTACAGAACTGTGACATTGTCTGCATGATGTACTGAGGCAGTCAGTAAGGCCTTCAAGTATGACATCACTACAGAACTGTGACATTGTCTGCATGATGTAGTGAGGCAGTCAGTAAGGCCTTCAAGTAGGACATCACTACAGAACTGTAACATTGACTGCATGATTAGTGCAGTCAGTCAGTAAGGCCTTCAAGTAGGACATCACTACAGAACTGTAACATTGACTGCACGATGTAGTCAGTAAGGCCTAGTAGGACACCACTACAGAACTGTGACATTGTCTGTGTGATGTTTGATTGATCAAATACATGAGACAACTACACACCGACGTTGGATCATCACTGCCTGTTGTCTTATCTCATCTGTAGGGTTTCATTGCAGACTCATGAAAAGGAAGTTTGCTTCCTACTTCTTCAAGGCTTGATTATCTTATTAAACCAGCCGGAATGAAAACACAATGTTATTTCAAGACACCATGCTGCAACACAAACTGGCTGGTTATCCAGGTATAATAACTACTAAGAAAAACATGGTATTTTCTTTGGGGGGAAAATAACACTGAGGTGTTTTTTCATTGCATGTCTATGAAGTCATGGGTATTACATTAAAACAAGGATGCCTGCTCCTAGCTTTTAATTTAGTATTGTATTCTTATGACTAAAAGAATACAATATTGAAAAATTCCACCCGCAATATGTTCAAACGGTAAACAAAGCATCCAATTTCAAGACATTAATTTTTTTATAACAATGTAAAGGTGAGCAGAGTTACCCACAATACCCTTTGAAATTTTACTTTTCAATATTCTAAATTAAACAGCACTTCTGTTACAAATCACTGCTCAGCCAATTCTAGGCAGTGCAGGCATTCTTCCTTTAATGTGTTCCGCACAGGAACTATTTTAGCTACATAAAATTTGTTTACCACATCTTGCAGTCTTCTTTAGGAAAACTGATGTGTTCTGGTGATTAATCATAAACACATGCATTGTATACCATGAAGACGAACATTAGTATGTTTAAGACTTGTGTATATAGTGTTAATAAAGCATTTATATTGGTCCAGCAGCACTGTTTCTGGTACAAGATACATGAACAAAAGTGACAAACTGATAGATTTGTTTCGAGCTTGATTTCTTAGTTCACAAAATCAATGTAGAAATACACAGGTGGATGTGTTGGTCATCAATGTGTATTGCGCAATAAATATATTGATACAATGGTTCCACCTATCAAACAGAACAGATGTTATTGTGGATGTCTGAACCTAGCATTGTTGGATAATAAATCTTAGCAACTATGTCACATCAGTTAAATTCAGTAGAATTTGTCAGCCATTTTGTATTGACAAAATTACAAGTTCCACACCATATTATGATTGATGGTCGATGATGGTTTGAGACAATATGATAATAATACATTTTCCTGAACAAAAATATAAGACCATTCATTACTATCATATTTGATATGTGAATTATTTACATTATTTATACATTTTAGTGAAATAAGTCCTTATGGAATTCACAGGAATACATATCTGTGCAGAACAAATTTATTGATCTAATAATTAACTACTAACTGAAAATAGAAACAGTGACAATGCGTAACACAAACTTGCAAAGTAAACTTGATTTTACATTCTTCATATAGAAAACAGGAAATAATAACCGATTTAACATCAGCATATTATGCAACAGTATTTTTAAACAAACGATATAACAGTAATTCAATAAAACAATAAGTATACTGATAACTGAAATGGTTGCACACGCTACTGAAAGCTTTTCAAAAGAAAGATGCAGGTGTAAACTGTATATACCACCAATGTATTGAAGTTAAACGTCCTACTAACATAGAACTGTACATGTACATATAAATCATACAGAAAACAGTGTACCTCAATCAAATAATGAATCATTATTAACATAACATAATGTCATACAAATGTTTAGTTTTTGCCAGTTTTAATAAATAAGAAGATGGTTTGTTGCAGATAAAATTTCAATAGCAACAAAATGCATGCTAACCAAGAAAGCAGCCAAACAAATGTGGAACATTCTTATCTAAAATGACAAACCAACACTGAATAAACCAATGCAGCTTTAGACTTGTTAATCAGATCGTCTTGTGACATTCTGACACAAAAGTTTAATTGTTGATAAATATAACTAGCACAAAATACACACAAACATTCATGCATGCATGCCCACACACGTGCATACTCATGCACACTAATTAGTTGTGTTCTACAGATGCAGTCTAGTTTTAAACATCAACAGCAACTATCACTTTTCTTGAATGACAATACATGAAAATTTATATTTAATACATGCACTGCACAGGTAAAATGATTCAGACACAAGAAATGTTCAACTTCTGTGGATGTGTCTAGTTTTGAAAACAAATCATCCACAGTTGTACATTTGAATGAACCATAAACTAGAAAGAAAGAACCATAATCTTCAGCTGTAACTAAACTCAACAACATACATGCCTTAGGCCATCTATCATGCATGAGTTAATCTTCAAATGTTGTGCATGACTGCACAATTTGAACCCTAACAGGCGTTATATGATTGCACACGAGCAAACAGTACATTACTCCTCACCAGGAGTTGTTTCTTGCTGAAGACTGATGCCACGATTAGTACGGACTGCACTGCTTCAGGAAGTCCTAAAACATAACACAAATGTTGCAGATACTCAGTCAGAGTTACAAAGATATTGATGAACAAACTTAACATTTTGAATATACTAGTTTATTCTTTGAAAATATGTAGTGTGAAAAACTGTCAACATTTATGTCATATCTGTTAGATATCAAAGAAATCATTTGCTAACAGGAGGCTGGGCAGTATATGTAAGTATAAATGGTCTTATTGTTAATTTAATGGTAACAGTTTTGAATATACAAATGGTACAAACATCTAGCTGACACGCCCTGCTTTTCAGGTTATTTTAAAGTTGTTAACATGTTACGCTCCAATACATTTTAAAAAGAATAATAGTTACTGCACAAATATAGTTACCTTGTCATACTGTGGACCCACAAGTCTCTTCAGAAATGCCAGATACTCAACAGCAAACTCAAACACTGTGGCCTTGTCAGTCTTGAGGGTGATTCCAGGAACAAGTTCTCTCAGCTTCTCACAAGATATCTTGATTCGCGCTCTGCCAACAACGCAATGTTTCTGTTCAGAGAGGGCATCAACTTTCATTATTTACAATGATGAGAATAGTCTTATTTTGAAAGGAATGCTGCATATTAATCTACAAGTCATGGTGAACATTCTTGTTATTTGGCCCATGAATGATTTACATCTCATGGAAAGTATTACCTGTCAAAATTTAACATCCCTAATGACTGGCAAGAAAGCCAACTCTGATAAAATTTGCTTTTCTATTTAAACATCCCCTAAAACATAAGACTATCAGCAGATGTCTGGCCCAATGTAGCATGTTGGAAAATCAATAGTTACCCAAATTAAATATTATCAAGTATATTTTTGACTCCACTATCCTGTTCTGTCTTGCGGACATAGTGCAACAGCAGCTGCAACAAAGTGCTCTGTGGACAACATACCTTCTCGCACGTTCCTTGGCATTGTGTGCATGTCGTCCCAGATCATAGTCTGATTCACTGACCGAGTCATTTTTCACTTGAAACAAGGCAGCATTCAACTGAGTAGCTGATGGGATGACCGGAGTGGACATGGCAAATCCTTTTACAGGAGTGTTGTAGGGCGGGTTCCCTGAGGTGTCGGGACTGCTTTCGTTAGGAGTCGTGCTCACATGCTCTTCAGAACCAGTGCTGTTCAGGCTCAGATTGCTAATGTTGCTCATGCCAAGGTTTGTGCCTGAGAATCCGGAGCTCTGGACAGTGAACAACAGACACATTACGTCATTTTATGCACCACACACACCTGGGTGTCTGTAGAATGGGAAAGAGGAGGTACTCGCCCACTGGGCTCGGATTTTTAGAAATGTATCTAGGTTGGATAAACCATACCACCAGCCACCTGAAGGAAAAACAAAATAGATGTTTTTAAGCACAGGTCAAAACAAGAACCACTCCGAAAGGAGTGAGCTGATTTCTTGCCACACTGACAGGAATTCTAGTTACACTAGAAGGTAGCAAGTAGATTGTCTGTTAGGTGGATGTTAAATATATTTTATGATTGTTCATTGAATGTAGCATTGTGCTCTGATAAAAAATTGACATGGCAGATCACTTGATTGATGACATTGAATCACATGGTATGATACTCCATCTTGTTTGATCCAATCAGTGCCTATGAAAATGGGTCCATCGTGATCACCAATCTAGCACTTTCTAGTCATACTAGATATTTAATATCTTCAGAGAACTACAATTACACATATTTGCATACAAGAATATAACATCTAACTTTATTACTACATAGTCAAACAGAATTAGGCACGATTTTGACTAAACATGAAAATTTTAGTTAAATAACCCAATTTTTCTTTTAAGATGACTAGAGGCTTTTTTGTACTACAACTGTACCAGAAACTTCCAACCAAAATCAACCATGTTCTTTTTCCAAGAACAAATATGTACCCTGTCTACTGGTTATGAGAACTTGCATTTTTTAAGATTTTCTTTGCACAGTATATTAATGTAGATCATCATGGCTCTGCTTTGCGAACAAAGATTCAGGAAGTCCTCATCTGGTGCAGGAGAGTGGTCAGCACAACAGTTTTGTAGACATTGATTTTCGTGTCTTTCTTTATATTTTATTTGTTCTAGACACGTTTGTATAGTCTACGGAAGGTGCTGTTTACCTTGGCTAGCCTATTGTCCACTTCTTTGTCTATTTTGGCATCAGATGTGATAATTCATTCTAAGTAGCTGAATTGGTGGACTGCTTTCAGTTCTGACTGTTTGATGGATATGCTGGGTGGATGGTACTCTTCTTGTGGCACAGGCTGATGGAAAACTTCAGTCTTCTTCGGACTTGCTTCAAGTTTGAAGAGTTGAGCAGCGTGTGCGAAGCAAGATGTTATTCGCTACATGGCCAACTCAGTTTGGGCAATAAGGGCAGCATCATCAGCGAACAGTAGCTCCCTGATCAGTTTCTCCTTGGGTTTGTGTAGGCTTGCAAACGTCTTAGATTGAACAGGTTGCCATCTGTACAAACACAAATGTAAATGCCATCCTTATCAACAAGGTCCTGTGTGACATGTTGGAGCATCAAAAATGCTTGTAAAAAGCATTGGAGCACGAACGCAGCACTGTTTCATGCCATTTGTGATTTTGAAGGGCCACGAGAGAATGTTGCTGTGTCTCACTTTACCTATTTGATCTTCATGTAGTTGGATGGCCATGGCTAGGAACTTTAGTGGACAACCTAGCTTTCCAAGAATTTTCCAGTCTTTTTCTGCTCACAGTGTCAAGTTTTTATTAGATCTACAAAGGTAGTTCCCCTATTGGCCCTAAAATCAAACTGACTCTTTGGGAGATGTTTTTCTGCAATAGTGGGTACAAGTGTGTTCAGCAATACTCTTGCCAAGATTTTGACAGCGATGGAGAGAAGGCTTATCCCGTGATAGTTGGTGCAGTCAGACTTTTCCACTTTGTTCTTGTACAGGGTGATGATGACTTTGTCACAGAGATCTTGTGAGAGTATTCCATGCTCCCAGCAGCAGACGAAGAATTCGTGGAGTTTGATATTGAGTGCTGGTCCTCCATTTTTCCAAATCTCTGGTGCGATGCCATCAATTCCTGCAGCTTTTCCACTCTTGAATGGATGGTACTAGTTGTGTTACCTGATATTCCTGTGGGGAAAGGCAATCATATATTTTATAGTTTAAGCCAAGTAAAAATACAATAAAAACTTAGAGCATGCTTTGTAGTCAGACATTTCCCAGGCAGGGGTTCATGTCATTATTGTTATTGTTCTATACAAGAACCTTAGCTAAACAAAGTTCTGTAGAACTACAAGTGACCACACTGTATATGGTAACTGTCACATTCCTATTTTTGTTAAGAAAATAAAGTAATTAATAGTACTTAAGTTAACACGTTTGCTAAAACATACCTGCCCTGTCGTTGATGCTGGGTACTGCAGGTAGATATGCTCGTGTTGAGATCTGCTGTTATCTTGGCCATCAGTTGAGCCTATATATTTGGAGCCGACAGAATGTACAACTGGCACAAGGTACTTGTCACTAATACCTGGGTGGGGTGTGCCATTATATGGGCCTGGATTGTATGCATGACTCCACTTATTTATGAGGTCCTTTGTTGCCTGTGAAATGAGTGGTTTTGCATCTGGTGTCACCTGTAGTTTCCATGTGTCCGAAACTGTAGATTTATGTCCTACAGATCGACTGCTGTCTGGTGTCGAACTGTCTTCCATCGTTCTAGTTGAAAGAAGACATCGGTGAATGAATACCAATACAAAATGTAAAACAGATTTTCTTTAAATCAATCATTACAACTTTTTTAAGAATACTATTATATTGAATATATTGTTCATGGCTCCAAGAATGGTTTATTGTAGTATAATTTAACTTACTTTGGAGCTTTATTGTTGAAGATGAGTACGACATTTCAACCCGTCAGCTATGGGCCTTGTTCACGTACTGGTCTCACGTGTGTTGCCTCAGATTTCGGCGGGATAATTTGTTGTAGAACGTAGATGGCAGGCAGATTGTATCCCTGGTCTCTGGTCATGGTAGGGTCTCTGTTTGATATATGTAGCTTCCTCCACTTTGCTCTTGTGCCAGTTGGATTCACGGGTCAGTACTTTAGTGTTCTTCATAGACACTGAGTGTCCTGTGGCGAAGATCCACAAAGATAACTATCTACTGGAAGCCGACACACACGGACCAGTACCTCAACTTCAAGTCACATCACCCTCTAACCCACAAACATTCAGTTGTACGCACCCTCACCAACAGGGCACAGCAGTATGTCACCACAGCTGAACACAGGAAATCAGAACTGGCACACGTCCACAATGCCGAGAGCCAACGGATACCCAGAGTGTGTGCCTGCACCTCCTCCATCCAGTGCAAAAAAGACCACCTAACACGAACAACAACCCACTAAGGCCTATGCTTGGACTATCATACGTGGCCGGATTTATAAGTAACATAACATACACATGCATCACAAGCCGGCAAAGACCCTCAGCTCAATAGTAGTACACCCTAAAAACAGAACACCTAAAGAACACAAGTGTGGAACCATCTATAACATCACGTGTGACATCGACAGCAGTCACACATATATAGGTGAAACCAAAAGAACACTCAGCCAGAGATTCAAAGAACATACAAACCTGGATAAACCAACAGGAGTAGGAGATCATTGACAGGCCACAGGACACTCGGTGTCCACGAAGAACACTAAAGTACTGACCCGTGAATCCAACTGGCACAAGAGAAAAGTGAATGAGGCTATATATATATCAAACAGAGAACCCCTACCATGAACAGAGACCAGGGATACCATCTGCCTGCCATCTACAACCAAATTATCCTGCCGAAATCTGAGGCAACACTCGTGACACCAGTACGTGAACATTAATACATAATAATAAATTAATACATCAGAACATGGGAGAAGGGGAGAGTATGTTGTTGACAAATTGTCAGTGCCTTTGCAGTATTTTGTAACGTTTGCCTCTCCTCCACTCTAGGCTTGACTTATGATTATTGGAAAACGGTCCCGGGGGAGATTTTAGAAATGATTTGCCAACATACTTTTTTCATGCTCTCCATAACCTGTGATTTGCACCAAAACAGCACCTCTTCCCCAAATACAGAAGGACTAAGCCTATCTATAAACCGTCTCCATCAATATTAAGGGTTGTGCCCTCCCGAGACCCCTATTCCCCAGTTCTGATGCCTATGAATATATGTTATTTCTAGTTTTTTCACCATAAGCCAAAGGCATGATCCACTTCCATACATATAACATACATTTAAAATGTTCAATAGAAAGAAGTTATGGGGTCATCTCAGAACATAGATACCCTACCACAGATAATAGTTTAATTAAATATTTTTATCAAAAAGGTATATATTAAAAATATTGGTTGGTTTGCATATATTTACTCTCTATCATTTGCCTAAGCACAGTAGTAACTTATACACATTTACTATAATGTTAATATTTTACTTTGCAGTTAGCATGAGAGTCAATCATCATCTTTATCCTAATTCAAGTTGGCGCGGCCAACTGGCAACACATTTCAACATCAGTTTATTCCTCAGGCAGTGGTAAAGAGCAAAAAAGTCTGCCACTTCATAGTGTCTAGGTAACCGAGGCTAATTACTTGAGTGTAAAACAAAGAATGAATTTATGTGATAATTTTCTCTATTCAAGAACAACGTAAAGGGCTTGAACGCCAGATGCAGAATTTATTTTCGATGTACAATGCCTGATGAAACTGCATCTTACCCAACTCCCTCAAATGAAAATAATGTTATCTAATATCTAAAATTGATATTCTGAGATGACCCCTTAACAATTGATAATTCAATTTATTGTTGTATACCTACCCAGACCCTGTGTCTTTATCATCTGCCTGCTCATTCCTTGTGTAGAAGTGCTCATTTTTCTCTGTACTGGTAACATAGTAAATCTGTTGATTTGCAATTTCTTCTGCATTGAGCAACTCTCTTTGTACTTCTTGGCCATTACACAATTCATTCTCTTGCTTTTGTTGATAGTAAAAGGTTGGATCCATGCAGCTTGCTATGCCAGACACACCTTTTTGTTTATCTGATGTCTCTTGGTCCAAGTAACCAGAATATGACTCAGAATTATTCTGACAATGTTGGTTGTTATCTCTTAAAGATGTACCTGTGAAAGCATGTGGTGCAAATTGCGTTGTTACATAACTGACTGGAGTTAATTCATGGTATGTCTGTTGTGTGGAGCTCTCTTTACTGCCGGCATTTTGCACAACTGTCTCATTTGACAAGTTTGATTCTTCAGTTTTGTGCCTGAGAAAAGCATCAGAACTGTCGGAAGACACAAAGGATAATTCTTGTGTAGTTGCATCAGATTGTGGGTATATGAGTGTAACATGTTCAGAATGTTCCTTGGTTGTCATTTTATCATAAAACTTATCTTGGCACCCAGGTTGCAGTGGAACCTTGTCCGCATTTTTGTCTCCACATGTTTCACGATGTTGTGCCAATTTGGCCTCTGGCTGTGACTCGATCACGGATACAATCTGCACTTTCATTGGTGGCTCACCATTGCTAATGTAGTATTGCTGCTGCAAACTACCAGTGCACTCTTGTCCAGATGGATGTGATATTTTGTTGAAATCCTCACAACGTTGTAATTGTTCGTTCATTTGAATCACAGATTGACGTTGAGTAGCATCACAGATAGAGGTTGGCGCATATAAATGTTTGTCTGAATCATTCAACTGCATCGTAGTTGTGGATGTCGTTTCACATGGTCTGTCACATCGCATCGTTTGTTTAACGACCATTTGCGCCTGGCTGCAGTCGTGGGAAGAAACTTTATTACTTGCGTTTGAATGTTGAGAAAGTTGTGGCGACGGCAACTGTGGTAACCCTATTACCCTGTGTACACCCGAAGCATCATAGGAATTGTTTGTCTGATGCATATGAATCGAATCGTCGACGTATGGGCTGAGATTAAGAGCCATATCTTTTCCCAAGACGCAGAGGTCTGTTCACACAAGTTCGTGTCCTATGTGTAATAAATATGTGTCTTCTTTGTAAAACTGTTGTAATGATAATGTTTGTCAGTGATTTGCAATCTTATATAATTCAGGTACCTAATTCAGAGACGCGATCTTAGAGTAATAGTTCATGTGTAACCCGCGTATATTGATGGTTGATTAAAATTGACCCGTCAAGTTAATGGAGCGTGACAACCAAGAATACTCACTACACGCCACTGTTATGAAAACACACAACAACAAAACGTATCGTGCATTTTCGCACCAAACGGCAAACGTCCGTCAGCGTTCACGCTCGCCATGTTTGCCTCGAAAGCGTTCAAAAGCAGCCGATTCGATGACGTCACACGAAAATTCGTAGTCGCCGACTAGCGGAAACGTTGGTACTTGTCCCTAGCGTACATGTTCTGCATTATCACACGAGTTCAGCGTGATGCGGGCGTACGTGGACTTATTTAGCCTCTTCCGCTTGGAGCCAGGAATGACATGTTACTTGCCAGATGCAGTCACGAAAAAAAATCTTTAAATAACAAACGGCTGTATTTCTTGCGCCAACTAAAGAAGTTGGAACTGAAGAGGGTCATTCTTATTCAGTGCTATCAATCATTCCTGCTATTGTCAATATTGGGAGTATGCTTGCATTCTCAATGTGTGTGGTTCGATGCCGGTGGCATCAGCCAGCACCAGAGCCTGAGGAGCAGACTTGACAGAGTAGCTTCCAAAATTGTCGGCAGTAAACTCACCCCTGTAACAGCTATATACAACGACAGATCAAAAAAAGAGCTGGCAATTTTATCTCTGACCAAACTCATCTGTTCAAATTATTGCCGTCAAACAGGCGTTTTGCATCATCAGTACGAGAAACAAAATTGCTTTAGAAATAGTTTTCATTGTGAAATGTTAGCCTATCATAATAATTTTAAATATAGCTTTTCAATGGCATTTTAGACATGTAATATTTATTTATTTACTTATTTATTTATTAGCATAACATTAATTGTTTAATAAATAATTTACCATTGTAAGACATTTTATATATCTCATATTAATTTATTTATTTATTTCCTTAACATAATTATTTGTAAATAGAAAATTTATCATTTAAAAAGGACATCTTAGAGATAGTATTTATTTATTTATTTAGCATAACAGTAACAGTGTATAGTAATATATATATATATATATATATATATATATATATATATATATATATATATATATATATACTTGTGTATGTATATACCACTGGCACACGCACGCACGCACACACATACAAGTATATATATATATATATATATATATATATATATATATATATATATATATATATATATATATATATATATATATATATATATATATATATATAATATATATATATATATATATATATATATATATATATAAAAGTATATATGTGTGCGTGCGTGCGTTCATGCGTGCGTGCGTGCGTGCGTGCGTCCGTTCGTGCGTGTGTATAGACTGTATAGGCACTGTGTGACTCAATCGCCAGAACACATTTCTATTTGACACAAAATATACATTGCAAAATGGCGAATAAAGCTTTATTATTATATATTATTATTATTTACCAGGAGTCGCGATCCCTGATTTGTTGCATACACTGGTGCGTAAACAGAATTAGTTGTGGGCCTGAGAACTGCCGGTATTCTGCACTGTTATGTCTTGTAACAAAAACTAATATAATAAAGAGACAACTCACATTGTGCCAAAACCAGTTTAATTACTTGACAACCGACTTTCGTAACTGTGTATAGCAGTAGAGCCACTGTGATTGGTCAAGTTCCATCAACTCCATTTAAAATACCGGCAACTGCCGCACGGTACCTAACAATCCCCCTTTCGATGTGTCGGAGCGTCTCTACTATGGTAACCTGGGGCAAAACGGCCCCTGGGGGTAATACGCCCCCCGTCTTATCTGCCAAACGATTGAACACAAACTAACGTTGAATAGTGGAACATGATGCTGCTACCTAGCGAATGCTACCAAAAGTAAGTTTACAAACCTTCTTTAAAGTTTTGCATACCCTGTGAACTCATAATTAAATCAATGTTAACATGTCCACCGTGTGATGTTTGGACTTACAATTAACACAAAGAAAACTGTGACGCTCTACCAACCACCACCCGGCCAAACCTCAATCGATCCACATGTTGAAATCTATGGCACGCCACTAAAAGCAGTTAAGAACTTCAAATACCTGGGCAGCACTGTTGCATCTGACAACACCATTGGTGTGGAAATTAACAACCGTATTCAAGCTGCCTTTGGAGCCTTTGGAGGACTGTGGAAGCGTGTATGGTCACAACATGGTATTTCAGTCTCCACAAAGTGCAAGGTGTACAAGGCAATTATGCTTCCAACACTACTGTACTCAGCAGAGACATACACTCTCTATAGTCGCCATTTTAGAAAACTCTCCAAAGTGCATCTCCGACATCTACGACAAATCCTGCAGATCTCATGGAAAGATCACATTCCAAATGTTGAAGTCTTGAGACGGGCTAATATGTCCAGCATAGAAGCCACTCTTAACGGCTTCCCAACTCCGTTGGACTGGACATATCATCTGTATGAATGAGAGCAGATTACCAAAGACTGTATTCTATGGAGAATTAACCGAAGGGAAACGTCTTCGTGGTAGACAACGGCTGCGATACAAAGATGTAGTCAAACGACACCTAAAGGCTTCACATATCACCCACCGTAGACCACTGGAAGACCCTTGCACAAGATCGACAACAGTGGAGGCATGCCATTCACAAAGGAAAAAGCCACAGTGAAGAAAAGATATATATAGGTACGTTGGTGAAGGTGCTATGCAGTATTACATTGCTTCTTATTAGTTGGTCAACAATTTGTGTGAACAAGGTGTGAATCTGTTATCTTATTGAAGTTTCGATTGTAACTTGAGAGTGTTTGCGAGGTATGTTAGGTGGACGTATTGTCACCTAGAGTGTCTCTAGGTCGGGTTTGTTTAGTTCGGGCCAGTATTCAGCTGGAATTGAGTCTCTCGCTGTCGGGGTTCAACCAAGGATCTTATAGCTTCTCAGCTATAGAATCATTGGTTCAACATTTACCGGAGGGACAGACAAGACTGCCGCCAACACGAAGGTATTGCCGTCCGTCGTGTTTGTCACTCCGGTAAATGTTGAACCCCGACAGCGAGAGGGGACCGTCTGGTTTGCTGCTGGTGCACCAAGTTTCTGTTATTGGAATGACTTCCACGCCATAATCGTCTCATAACTTTTGGTGAATTGCACAATTGTCGTTACCCATGACGATATGGTCACGTATTTTCGGCGTTGTTGTCATTGGTGCCTGTGCGGTCGTCGCCGCTAATGCTGTTGTTGCCATCGGAGCTGTTATTGTTGTCATCACGTTCAACTGTCCTAGAGAGGCAATAGTCCTGATACGCCTTCCGGTTGATGTCCAGTTCATTGCTGTCCACGGTTGGTGGGCTGGCTGTCGGCAACCTAGTGTCATAGACCGAGGAGAAACGTCCTACAGTATATTATTTGACTTTTTACCGAGTATATGTTTAACAGTGTGATATTTTAAGGGCTTCAACACGATATGACATCGGTGTAGCGATGAGGGAGTAAATATTTATCGCGGAGACGTGAACGATTCAGCTGTCGTCGGGTAGTGACATAGGAAGACAAGACGGTGATGGTGGAGAAATAGTTTTTGTTTTATCGCTGCATACAAACGTTGAAACTATCGCGGGACAGTCGACTGTGTAATAACTCTATCCCTACACACCACTGACGCATCGCTGATTTATTGGTAGAATGATTTCTATTTTACAAAACTAATTAATTCAGACGCAGGATCAGCGGGTCAAGAGGGCTACTGCGCTGAAGTGTCGGTGGGTAACAACACGTGGTTTTGACCTTCCAGTAAAGTAGAAATTATGGATAGACAGACGGCTGTGGAAATTCGTCAACAGCTCCCGCCTACGACCCCTAGCTTCTGCGAAGCTACTTCTACGACCCCTAGCTTCTGCGAAGCTGCTTCTACGACACTCGCACACAAACGCACAGAAATATACACATATACACTCACGCACGCACGCACGCATGCACACACACACACAAGCACAAGCACACACACGCACACGCACACGCACACGCACACGCACACGCACACGCACACGCACACGCACACGCACACGCACACGCACACGCACACGCACACGCACACGCACACGCACACGCACACGCACACAAACACAAACACAAACACAAACACAAACACAAACACAAACACAAACACAAACACAAACACAAACACAAACACAAACACGCACACAAACACGCACACACACGCGCACCAAACACGCACACCAACACAACACGCCACAAACACGCACACAAACACGCACACAAACACGCACACAAACACGCTACACGAATACACGCACACAACACGCACACGAACACGCACACAAACAGCACACAAACACGACACAACACGCACACAAACACGCACACAAACACGCACACAAACACGCACACAAACACGCCACAACACGCACCAAACACGCACACAAGACGCACACGCACACGCACACGCACACGCACACGCACACGCACACGCACACGCACACGCACACGCACACGCACACGCACACGCACACGCACACAAACACGCACACGCACACGCACACGCACACGCACACGCACACGCACACGCACACGCACACGCACACGCACACGCACACGCACACGCACACGCACACGCACACGCACACGCACACGCACACGCACACGCACACGCACACGCACACGCACACGCACACGCACACGCACACGCACACGCACACGCACACGCACACGCACACGCACACGCACACGCACACGCTCACGCTCACGCACACAGATCAGTCAGGGAGCAAAGACTTAATGTTTTTACTTTTGGTACTGCCCCCTTTTTTCTTTGTGTCCGAGTGTCTCTAGTACACATAGTCCTTTAGCGTAACGGGAACTCGGGACACCCGGCCCGAACGAGTTGTCTTTACCCCGGAAGTTACAACACTATCATCCGCTACTGGTGACAAGTCTCGCCCGTGCTCTTCCGTCAGTTCAGCTGGTTCACTTGTCACGGGTGGAACCGCGGCCTCGCTCGGCTCGGACGACGGCCCTGCCGTTTCGCTCGGTGCTTGCGTTGACGAGTAGTCATAGTTCCTGTACTCTACACCCTCGGATCGTCGCATCTGATCCACGTGGCGTCTCCACGTAGCCCCGTCTACGAGAACCTTGTACAGTACTGGACCAATTCGCTCCAACATTTCTCCTTTTAGCCATTTCGGTCCTCTGTGATAGTGTCGAACCATGACCTTCTCTCCATTCTGAAAAGAAACCAGAGTTCCTTTCTCATTTTTCAGAAGTCTCCCATCAACTACTCGTTTGATGTTCGCCTTCAGAAGATCCAACCTCGACTTCAGATTTCTACCAAACAACAGTTGAGCTGGACTGTGTCCTGTTGTAGCATGTGGTGCTGTGCGATACGCAAACATAAATCTGTCGAGTCGAGCTTTGACAGCATTCTTGAAACTTTGAACCATGCGTTCCGCTAAGCCGTTGGTGGATGGATGATACGGAGCGCCAGTCACGTGTCGGATACCATTAATTTGAATTCTCCAGACACGAACTGGGGTCCATTGTCTGACACAAGTTGCTCTGGCAGACCCATTCTTGCAAACAAGATTTAGATTTAACAAGATTTAACAAGATTGCCACCTAGAGATACAACTCTAGATGGCAGTTGGACTAGGAAGCCATTTGGCTTATCGAGAGTCCAACCTATCTATCTAAGTATACCCCGCCCGTCTTAGGTATATGTCGATTTTATTTTTAAATATATTAACACTACTAGCACCTACACAATCAGCTGATAATCCGTTCCATTCGTTTACTGTTCTTTGTGAAAATGAAAATTTCTAATATCTACTCTACACTGCTTCTTTGCTAATGCAACTCCATGTCCTCTAGTCCTTCTCTCTTCCTTGACTGTGAAAAAAATATTTCTGTCAATATTTTCATATCCATTCAATATTTTAAACACCTCAATCTGATCTCCTCTCAATCTTCTGGTTTCTAGTGTTGTTAAACCACATTCTTTTAGACGCATTTCATAACTAATATTCCTGAGTTTTGGTATCATTTTGGTTGCTCTCCTTTGTACTCTTTCTAGCATATCAATATCCTTCTTGCGATATGGCCTCCATGCTTGTATACAATATTCTAAGTGAGGCCTAACTATTGTTTTATACAGCGCTATTATTAGTTCTTTTTCTTTGTACACTATATTTCGCCTAATTAATCCGAGAATTTGGTTTCCCTTCGCTGCTGCAATTCCACACTGCTCTGATACCTTCATGTCAGCACTAATAGTTAACCCTAAGTCCTTTTCCTTTAAGGTCGTATTTAGTACAGTATCACCCATTGTATATTGTGCATCTTCATTCCCATGTCCTGTGTGAAGGCTCTTACACTTTCCAAAATTAAACAGCATTTGCCACTTCTCAGACCATTCTATCAACTTATTAAGATCATCTTGTAAATGCTGTCTATCTGCATCACTTTTAATTTTCCTAAACACTTTTGTGTCGTCCGTAAACTTCAAAACCTTGCTTGTTATGTCATCATCCAAATCATTGATATATATTAAGAATAAAATAGGTCCCAGTACTGATCCCTGCGGTACTCCACTCAAAACCGCTTTCCAGTTTGAAACCTCCCCATCAACTACTACTCTTTGTCTTCTAACAATAAGCCATTTTTCTATCCAGTTGATCATTCCATTTCCTAAGCCATGGGCCTTTAGTTTAAGTAGTAGTCTTTGGTGTGGCACTTTGTCAAAGGTTTTTTTTTTAAATCTAAGTAGATTATATCTACTGGTGATCCCTCATCTAGCCACTTTGTGACATCTTCCAAAAAACATAACATATTTGTTAAGCATGACCTCGCGTTTAAAAACCCATGTTGAGATGGGTTTATCAATTTATTTTTAACAAGAAAATCAACCAGGTGATCTTTAATTAATCTTTCTAATAGTTTGCAAATCACCGATGTTAAACTCACTGGTCTATAGTTCTCTGACTTGTTTCTCGAACCTTTTTTATATAATGGTATAATGTTTGCTTCTTTCCATTCTAACGGAACTATTCCCTCCTCTAATGACAAATTGAACACTGTAGCAAGCGGTATGCTGATTTGTTCTACAATTTCCAATAGTAATTTGGGAGGAATCCCATCCACTCCAGGTGATTTATTATTCTTCATATCTCTTATTTTCATAGCTACCATTGTTGGGTTTACAATTAGTTGTCCTAAATAGTCAAACTCTCTCCATTCGAACTTAGTCTCAAGTACTGGTAATATACTAATATCTTCCCTGGTAAACACCGAACTAAAGTACTCATTTAGGTTTTCTGCCATTAAGAATCCCTCTGTTATTATGTTTCCATCACTACCTGCTAGAGGACCGACCTTATCCTGAACTTTCTGTTTACTTCGAACATACGCATAAAAACTCTTGCTGTCATGTTTTATATTAGAAGCAATTTTTTGTTCGTAGCTTCTCTTTGAACTTCTAATTTCAGCTGTAGCTTGATTAAGTGCTTCTTTATAAATGCTATAGTCTTCTTCACTTCCGGTATGTCTATATGTCTTCCACATCATTTGCTTGTACTTGATTTTTCTAATGGCTTGCTTCGATAAGTGTTTCTTCTTTGACCGTTTCCCCTGTTTTTTCAAGGGGACAAATTTGTCAACGACGCAGTCAATTTCACTCTTTAAAATATTCCAGCATTCTGTTGCTGTCTTATTCTTCAGTGTGTTATTCCAGTCTATCTTTGCTAAATATTCCCTCATGTCCTGATATCTTCCTTTGTGAAAATATTTCCTGTACCTTATTTTTCTATTCCGTTCTCCCTTTACTTTGATGATAAAATGTATCTGGTTGTGATCACTACACCCCAGTGGCTCACATATCTTGACATTATCAACAAATTCCTTCTGTGAGCTCAATACTATGTCTAACACGTTCTCGCCCCTGGTTGCTTCTAACACATGTTGAGAAAGGAAACTATCTTGTACTAAATTTAAAAACTCTTGATCCTTTCTCCCGGTACTCTGTAGAGATGTCCACTGTATATGTCCATGGTTAAAACCCCCTATAATAATACAGTCCCGTTTACTCACTTCTTTGATAGCGTTATGTATTTTTTATTCTCTTCCATGCTTATGTTTGGACTCCGATACACTAACCCAACAGTTAATGTTGAGTTTCCTGTAACTATGTTACACCAGACAGCTTCTTCACATTCTGCTTCTTTTTCTAATTTTATTTCATAAGCTTGGATGGATTCTTTAATATATAAAATAACTCCGCCTCCCCTTCTTCCTAATCTATCTTTCCTAAACATTACATACCCTGTCATTCCTATTTCGGCATCTGATATATCGGGTGTGGCCCAAGATTCAGTTATACCTATTATGTGAGGGTCAATATCTTCTACCATAATAATAACTTCTACCATAATGTTTAGTTATGGGAGTGTGCCAGCGTTCTTTTCAGCATTCGGTATACAAGAAAACTGTTGCTGTTTTTAACCGACGTCTTATGTAGTGTCGCTAATTTGGAAGAAAACCTTTATGAGAAGCAAGTGAAGCTCATACAAATTTACCATTTTAACTGCGTTAATGTGCGGTCGCATTCCGATAGTATTTTGTTCAATGTTAATTCGCATGAATTGATAAAAAGAACTTATTATTTTAACCGCGTATTATATTGTGCGGTTGCATTCCGATTCATTGTAGATGAATTATGTTCAATGTGTAATTCGCAAGAACATTGGATGAATAATATATATATATATATATATATATATATATATATATATATATATATATATATATATATATATATATATTATAACTTACCTTTACAGTTTCTAACGTCCAATAACTAATTATGGCTAACGTCAAAGTCTCATGACCGCGACTTCGTCAATTTGACCGCATCCGACGTCTGGTCTCGTTCCATCGAAATTCGCACAATCCTTCCTGCCGCTATTTCGCCTTGTCACCGTCAGTCGCTTGGAACGAGTATTGCACCGGTTCTATAACTTATAAGTGTCCGTCGTGTGTTCTCGGGTAACGCAGGAGTCCGATCTTAGATCTTCGTGCAGCAGGAAAAAAAATTCTGGGTACACATCTAGAAACCGCGATATAACATGCCCGCGTACATCGAGTTCCGCGTCGAACGTTCAACTGGGTTGTCACGGAGAAACAATGCACGTCACGTAACGGCAGTCCCGCATTGTTTGAATGGATAACATGTCAACACAAATTTTAGCCGTTTACCATCGCGCACCATAATATTTATATGCAAGTTCTAGTTGTTCAAAATTATTTACACTATTATTTTTTGATAACCAAAATCAAGGGGCATGCACTGATTAAAAAGACAAATATCTGTAATCATCCCCACCTCGACAGCGATTGGAGACCTACGCTCATGGAGCGATGCAACTGCGAGCGTAATATTTAAAGTACAACAACTTTTGTGTGCGACATATCCGGAATAATGCTTCAGAAACGTCTTTCCTCTGGTAGTCGTGAAATAGAAGCTCTGTATGCACTCGAATCACCCCACTGATGACAGACTTCGGGAGACGGGGAGACAACCCCTTATGCTGTTGACAAATGTTCGTAGCCGTCTCGTTGTAACGTTTGCTCTTAATTTACGCGGGGGCGGAAGGGCCAAAGGTAAAAAAGTAAAGGTAAGTTCTTATGCACCGCTCATATATCTTCAGGATTGCTCAGAGCGCTTTACAGTTTACCCCCTGACAGACCTGTTCAATCGAACACCGTCTTGATGTGTCCGGGAAGCGTCCAGGCACGCTGTAACTAATTTCCCAATGTGTGACATACACCCCGGGTCCTCTTATTTGAGAGTCTGAAGCTCTAGCCACTGCGCCACGCGCCTGGCACGGCCACTGCGCCACTGCGCCACTGCGCCACTGCGCCACTGCGCCACTGCGCCACTGCGCCACTGCGCCACTGGCCACTGGCCACTGCGCCACTGCGCCACTGCGCCACTGCGCCACTGCGCCTGCGCCACTGCGCCACTGCGCCACTGCGCCACTGCGCCACTGCGCCACTGCGCCACTGCGCCACTGCGCCACTGCGCCACTGCTATTGTCTGCATTCCATCAAAATTCCAGGGACACAGCTTCCCCTTGCCACCCCTTTCCCATCGCCTATGTATGTGTGCGTATGTGTTTGCGATGGCGTGGGGTTTGTGTTGTGTGTGTGTGTGTGTGTGTGTGTGTGTGTGTGTGTGTGTGTGTGTGTGTGTGTGTGTGTGTGTGTGTGTGTGTGTGTGTGTTGTGTGTGTTTGTGTGTGTGTGTGTGTGTGTGTGTGTGTGTGTGTGTGTGTGTGTGTGTGTGTGTGTGGCGTGCGCGCGCTCGCTCGCGCATGTGTGTTGCTAACTGTGTGTTGCTTTCTCAGTGATTGCGCTATGAATTCTGAATTACGGGGGGACACCTGACATTGTTGTTCCCGCTTGTCTGTTCACTAGTTTCGTAATAATAAATTTACATTCTACCAAGAGCGTGAGAGAACAGAGAACCACCACTTAGGTTGTTTTCTTGACGCCACGACAAATTCAGTGAAGGCGCATTGTCCCAAAACATCCGATGATGGAGTAGCATGTTTTTCCCTCTTCTGAAGTTGTAAGTGTTTTATATAGCTTAAGACTAAACACGTTCGCAACACAACAAGTCTTTTGAACCTATGAAGGTCCAGAAGGAAGAAAGCATATTGCCAAGTTGCATCAACTGAATGAAGTCGCCATATTTCTATCTTACGTATCCAGAAATGACGCCGCAATGACGCGAGATATGGCACGTCGGACGCGTCGTTGTGACATCACATTATCATAATTGTTTCCATAGTTTCCGCCATAACGCACATATCTTGCTCAATCTTGGACGTCTTGTCGTTAATGCGGTATGTGTTTTAAGTTCTATCCAACCGTGAGGGCGCTGTGTGAAAAACAGCCCC
>JAODUO010000808.1:237500-250000 GCA_025642075.2 Ridgeia piscesae | reverse complement strand
AATGACAATATTATAATATTATAGTTATAATAATAATTTAATATATTAAGCAATGATGATAATGTGATCGTTCATAACATTGCAATTTTTTCAAGTACATTAAAATTCAAATGTGTCACATTTTCAGAACTTGAGGTATCATCACCATAGGGCATGCGGAAAAGCTCATCAACTCAGGTAAATGAGTGTTGTAATATACATTAATTTACTCTCTCAACAAACCTTTTATAAAAATTGTACAGATGTATGTCATTTGTGAATCCAAGTGGCCTGGGGCCCTGTGGATGTGCCTCCCACATTGTAGGAATTTGGTATGCCTGCAAATTTTTTATAATAGGTCAATGCTAATGTGCTTCTATATTGTTTGAAATATGACCCATTTTAAAAGTGATAATAATAAGTTGTGGCTTTTTTTGATATCACCACTCCAGATGAGACAGTGGAAGCTGAAGATATGCGGTATCAATAATAATGAGACTACACAATTTGGTTCAAAGGCCAGTAGAGGTTTTTGTGCCCTCAAGACGTTTTCTGAATCTGACCCTCTATGTGATATTTTATTTGTCTGTATTAATGGGTGGGTGTATTTGTTAAATTGTATAAAAGTAAAGACATCATAAAGTAAAAACGTTTTACCAAAACTATTTCATGAAATTGACTCAAAATAATGGCAAGCACAATATAAGTATAACTACAGGTACAATCACTGCACTTGATATAATGTATTTATTTCATCAGATAACAAGCAAAGCAGCTTTAAAAAAAAATTAAAACGTGTTGGGTAAATGTAAAAGAGTTACTTTTATAAATATTCATATCAGCATCCAGCTGAGTTTGGAGTAATCGTACTCGTGTACTCATACTCGTGTACGAGTATTTTTTGAGACTGATTTAGCAACAAAGTAATCGTCCTCGAGTAGATTGCCAAAGTAATTGTACTCACGATTATTTCTCACGATTATTTTTTTTCATATAAAACAGTTGCAAGCAAAAAATTATTTGGGCAGAAAAAAATGGCAATATTAGAAGTAATCTAATAAATGTAATAATAATCGAGGTATTCAAAATATTCAGTCAGATTTCTCTAATTAATACCTTCTCTTCCCAGAGAAGCCACATCACATACAAGTTAAATTGTGACAGTCTCTGGGAAGCACTGCAGGAAAGAGGAGATAAGCATCCCCTAACATCTTGCTTTGTAATTTTAGAAGCCAGGCCACAGCCCCACCTGCCTTGTTTGCTCTGTCAGTATGGTGTAAGGGTTGGTCATATTTCCAACATCCAGAACCTGACTGGGTCTGGGCGGTTAGCTGCTAAATCCCTGTCTATTATGTTCAATTAAGAGCAAACTGTAAACCTGTCTAAATCCACCGACCGACAGACAGACAGACCGACAGACAGACAGACAGACAGACAGACAGACAGACAGACAGACCGGGCGGTTAGCTGCTAAATCCCTATCTATTATGTTCAATTAAGTGCAAACTGTAAACCTGTCTAAATCCACAACTATTGTGGGTTGTCCCATCCAGACATAGGGTCAAATACTTTGAAATGTATTTAAATACAAATATTCTTGAGGGATTAAAATACAATTACAAAAACTTTTTAAATATAAATGTATTTAAATATGAATACATTGAAAAATTTTCAAATACTTTTTTTTACTTTTCATTTTGTATTACTATGTAGGTAAAAGAAAAGCAACACATATATTGAGACATCTAGTTTATAGGCATAATTAGTGTTTTGCCCATATAATGACATACAGACCAGTGATAGGGAGTATTGTTATTGCTAACTGCTTCACAATGACAACTGACTGAAAGAGGTAAAGGCCAAAATATATGTTTGTATGTTAAGCCAGGAGGTCCATAATAAAATGCCTATGTTGCCCCCAGAAGAGACACTGCTAATCATTGCTAGGATGTTGTGAGGAATGCTCAACTTCAAAGTGAGCCAGGAAACCAGAATAGTCTGGTGCCAGATTGCAGCCTGACTAAAGAACAAAAGGGGATATTGACCTATGGTCACTGTTAGGTGCTAATCCATCCTCTGGCTCTGAGCAAAAAAAAATTGTGGTCACTGCAGGGCCGGGGGGAAGTTGTGTCTTCATCAGTAATTAGACTGTTGGGTGAAGTTGCAGTGCATTAAGGTAATCAGTTTGGCAGGCTTTTCATGTGACAGTGAAAAAAAATGTTGATATTGACAATGTTTTTAAAAAAAATATTTGAAAAAGGCAAATACTTTAGGAAAGTATTTAAATACAAATACTTTTAATTCCTAAACATCAAATACAAATACTTAAAAAGTATTTAAATACTTTCAAATACAAATGTATTTGCCCCTTCATCTGAAATACTACATATTTGAATTGGATACTCTTGAATATGCCCCCCTGGTTTTGAAGTGTTGTTATTGTAATGTATTTGATCATGTGTATTTGAAATTCTTAAATGCCTCCTATTTGTGTTTGATTCAGAAACCATAAATAAAATTATTAATCCAGCATTAAATGATTCATCGAATACCTGAGAAAGTCGTCTAATTTTAATAATAATAAACCCGGATAGTGGATAGCAGAATTAGTTAGAACATTAGTGACACAACAACAGAACAAGAATGACACCTAGGGATTCCAAGAAAGTCGCCCTTTTTATTAGAAACAGGATATTCATTAAAGTAATCTTTAAAAATCAGATTACATTCTAATGTAATCGTATTTTAGTACATTGTAAAGTAATCGTACTGGAGTACATTTGTAATCGCACTCGTATTTTAGTACATTTGTTGTCTGAGTACTCGCCCTAATCATACTCATGCATGTTCAAAGTAATCTCTCCCTATCGAGTACATTTGTATTGTACTCACTCC
This sequence comes from Ridgeia piscesae, assembly GCA_025642075.2. Lineage (NCBI taxonomy): Eukaryota > Metazoa > Annelida > Polychaeta > Sabellida > Siboglinidae > Ridgeia > Ridgeia piscesae. The sequence goes on along the minus strand of JAODUO010000808.1, from coordinate 247,126 downwards.
ATCTCTGGATCCAACATGGTATATCAAATACTAATTTAGTTCAAAAACATGAATCCCATTCATTAGGTTTTCAAATGATGCCTTTCACAGAGAATACATTAGCTTTAGCAAACATGTGCTTAGTGATACATGTCATGGGAAAATTTTTCAATATTATGAAAGAATTGTCGTACTAAAACATATTTCTGGAAATTTACTTTTGCAAAGAGTTCACCCATAACACACACACACAATTGTTACAGAAACATGTTGTAAATAGATATCATATACATACTATGTACATATAATAACATTATGTACAGCACTTTTGACCATGTTGGATATTGTGCTTTAGAAATAATAAATATATTACATAAAGTAACTAGATTATGCTTTATTATTAAAAAATCAGTAGATATAATTTTTTTAATTTAATGCTATGTATCTTTACACCTAAAAAGTAACTAAACTAGTCAGTGTCCTTGTCATGTGGCTGAGAGTTACATGTGCAATTGCGATATGTTTACTCAATTCTATGAAGAGTACTGGCTAGAGATAGTGGTGAATACGTTTCTTTTTACAATTAGTATTTTCACATATTAATTTCAATGTGGCGGAATGTTTCCCCCATTAGTAGAAATGTTCAATATAACAGGTCTGAGTAATGTATATATATAACATTATATTACCATGGTATTGACTTTTTGGGTAAGTGTGTCGTCACATATAAAATATCATAAAGTCAGAGCCATGTTAATTGTCACTTTGTTTCTTGTATAGGCAGATGCGGATGTACAGTAAAATGCCAGGAAGCTGGTATGCAGTATCTTCAAAAAGTGAACTCACACAATGTCACCCATATCCAAGCTGATGTAGTTCACTAAAGAATGTCGAACCTGTCTAACAGTGTCGAGAGAGGTTGACCAAAGGCTTTTGCCATGTTTGACAGACCATGGCATCCACCGTTCCATCACCAACTGCAAAGCTAGTCAAGGGTTCACCATATTCGCATGTCAAGCACTCTGCATTCTGCATTGGTCTCTAGTCAGTTAGGGTATCTGACCGGCATGGAAGCCAGTGTACACACCACCAGTACTGTGGAGTCTGTCATGATGCAACACACAGTACAACTCGGATCACTTCATTTTGGGCGACATTCAAATACTTGACATTTAATATGCAGCATATTGCATGGCTCATTGTTGTATAATCTTGTCCACAAATACAACTGTTCTGTATAGCATATTAACTTGTTGAACTAGTGGTAGTAAGCATTGTTCAGTTTCTTGTTGACCTGTAGAGAAAAGCATGTATTCAATTTCAGTAAACAAAAAACATGCATCATGGTAGTGGAGTTGGGAGTAAATAATGATGCCATGTAATAACTATTACATGGTGTACACAAATTTATTTTTGACATTTTATGTCAAACATGAATATGTGAGGTTGTTTGGTCAAAGAAAAAGTTGGAAATGACAAAATAAGGTTATTGTGATGCCAACAGCATATTCCCTCAGAAAATATTCAAGCCTTCATAATATCTATGTCTACCTTCTTCAACACTGTTTATTGATTTTTTTTAGTCATCGCTGCAGTATTTACCCTGCTATATGATGAGTGAGGTGGACCACCTCAGTGTTTTTCTAAGCCAATTTGCTCAAAATATGCCTTATAGGTATTTCTTGCTATAAACATGTTTACACTTGTAGCTGTGCATTTGTTTCCTCTCTATTTCCCAGGGAATAAGTTAAAACATCCTTCAGAATGCACCATTTTGAAGGTAATCCCCCCCCCCCCCCACTCACATAGTGCATGTGCATTAATGTCTGTGTTGACACACTGGGTATAATATTCATTATACAAGACTAACAAGAACAAAGGGCATTCTAGTTTTCCATGTTCAAGATAATATTGAATGAAAACAATGTGTATTTAAATGGACATATTAAACTATTTTTTATAATTTATACGTTGTTGATTGTTGAAATGTTTAAATTACCTGGATTGATCAGATATGAGACTCCAACAGACTACTATCCTCCCGGCATCTGCCATACCCATGTGACTGCCTTAATCTTAGCCCCTCCTCTCCCCTTTTCTCACTTTTGCATTGTAGTGTGGCCTGTAGCAATATTTAATTTAAATTTGAATATATGATGCATTCATATAATGCTGTGATGAAAAGTTGATAAATATTTGAAAACAGCTGGCAATTTTGAGTTGAAAGGTACCAGGTACATAGACTACAGCTAAGGGATCATTCACAATGGGAAAAAAGTGCAAGAATGTTATATGTAATACTTGATTTATATAATAATGTATTAACATTTTAATCAATCATCGGTCATAAAAAAACTAAATTATTTTGCATAAAATGTAATGGAAATAACAACATTCAGTAATAGTACTGAAATGTGAGTCGCAAAACATTTTTTTAATAATTGTGAGATTAATGTAATTCTCCGTTTGACGTTCTGTTAACGAGATAACGGATGCCTCCCCTAAAAATACCCTTTCCCGACCAACAAGAGCCTACTACCAGTCCCCATATCAATTTTATTTATCATTTCCTCCTTCCCGTCATCTATTCTCTGTGGATATGTACTTTCGCAATTACTAAGTTTATTAACAAGATCCTGCGTAATCAAATACAATACCGATACATATCAACACAGGTTGTGTCTGGCTGAGTGATGCCGAGCGATATTGGCGACTGTCAACTTAAACTGGCTTGCGTTGTCAGCGACACTGATAATCTTACAAGTTAGAGAATCCGCGTCGAGTAGACGTTCACAAGAGTGGATTAGCAGCCGACTACTCGCTCTTGTTGCTAACTGCGTTAATGCCCTTAATGCGTACCTCCATTGAAGAATCACTTTGCCTTTGGAATCTTAGTCATGACGCGCAAAAGCACGTGCGATTTGTTATTGTGCCGCAGTAGGTCGATCTCGCATAAAGCACGTGACCCAAAAAGCAAAGGACGTCGGCAGCTGCTGATTGTTTCGCCAGTTATACCCGGTGTAACGGCGATTCTTTTTTTACGATAAAAAAATGACAAGTACGCATTAAAAAAATTAACTGACTGTGCATTTTTGTTAAACTATTAACACATTACACATCTGGTCATAAAAGAACCGGTTTGGCGATTAGCAAACGAGTGGAGGGAGCAGCTTTAAAGATTGCTCACTTGTTTGCGATAAACAACTATCGAAGATATTTCAGCAACAAATTTCGTTTTAAATCCAACAAAGGTCAAATATGTATATTTATATTTCTCAGGTTACAATGTTGCAACATTCGTGAAAATTTTCATCAAGTTGGAAGTATATTATTAAAGCAAACTTTAAGAACAACTAATAATTTCTGCTCACATCAATGTTTCAGCCACCACCGGCGGCCTTCTTCAGGAACTGAATTGTTACTGCTCGCTAGACGGCCTGACATCAACTATGAACAGAGACGAGGGGGGGCGCCACAACTAAATCACGTGTGGGACAGTCTGCTCGCTATGCCGTCTTGCGAGCAGTGACAATTTAGTTCCTGAAACAGTTATGTGTTTTTGCTTTTCACCTTTTTTCACAAAGACAGCAACCTGTCTGTAACTGCACGAACGTGTCACTAAATGGTGTCGTTTACCATTCCAGACTTAGTGTCGGTCTCCAGAACAAGGCGGGTCCCGACGGCAACAGTGACGCCGGTGGTACGGGAGTCATCTACAACGTGAAAGACGCCAACAACTTCGACTTCGTTCTCATCCAGTAAACACTCGCCATTCTTCTATTCTTTGAAGGCATTTGCACAGTTGATAAGATAGCTACAAAGTATTGTTAGCACGGAAAATATAAGAAACGTAGTATTGAAAAGAAATCGCCAGCTCCTCTGCCCAGAATTGGCCGAGCGGTAATTTCTGACAGGAAGTCTACTGTCTAGAACGTGTTAAACAGTAAATGGTATTGCGGTTGATTCTGCTCGCCTCGGCCTTATGGCCAAGAAAATTAGTTTTGAAGCTCGATGTTTTATCAACAATTTAAACGTGTTGCAGGCGGAATCTTTCAAGTTGCGAACATTATTCCAAGCTTAATAAAGTAACTAAACACAGATTGGCAGGCAACAAACTTTCAACATGCATGTTGTAGTCATAATAAGGTAATATTATTTGAAAAAACATGAAGCTTAGGAGCTGGCATCCTTGCTTTAAAATGATCGAGAGATGAAACCGATAAACGTGTGGATTATAGCTAAATAAAGCATAAATCACCGCAGTTGTTCACGTTGAAAGAGGCCATCGTAGACGCTGTGTTTCTCCAGCTTCGCCAACGCGAGTCATTGTTACCGAACCGGATACCTGGAAACAGGGCGGATGATGTTCAATGGCGGAACGACAGGAAGCTGCAACGGAACCGTTCTATCCGGAGCAACGCTCTTCACAATGGAGATAATTGTGCGGGATCACACGGACACGTCGATCTCCATCAATGGTCGCCAGGAGGCCACCATTCAACCACATTACCCCACCAGGGGGCGAGTTGGCGTGCTCGCGCTGAACGGCTTCGAGAACGAGGTGTTCTTCCAAAACCTCCGTTTGGAGGCGGTCAACATGCCTTTCGGTTGGTGCTATTGATTAATCGTGTTGCCTGCATGGGCGTCCGAGTAATGATCTAACCACGGACATTGTCGCGCTTACATTTTTCCGGTCGCTAAAATCGTTCCGGTTGACGTTTCTGCGCATGCGCAATAAATGTAAAATCATCAATGTCCAGCGAAACAACAAAGCGTTTTCGGTATAAATGCCACGAGCTTTTCGATAACTTTCCTGTGATGATTACTATGAAGAGTTTCTTAAAATGTCGTTCAATGTAATAAAATAATGCGTTTTTTATTAATCACTGTCACGGATTATGGCGCACTAGAGTCACGTGATTTACGCTTTCTATGAAAATATGCCTCAAAACTTGTTTGCCTCGTGTTAACTAGCGACAAATAACTTTGCTGAGAGGTTATATACATTCCAACGATCAACCCGTAATATTTATACCATAAATGCTTTGTCTTTTCGCTGCACATTGATGATTTTACATATATCGCGCATGCGCAGAAACGTCAACCGGAACGTTTATAACGCCGGAAAAATGTAAGCGCTGCAACGTATACACCCATTGGACTGCTGTCTCCTGCGCGCGCGGCGCTTCGCGAGCGCAGGAGTGGGCTACAAAGGTCACGAATGCAAAAGAGGACTCTGCACTTCCGGTTTCCGAGTCGCTGCATTGAGCTGCCAGACATGTGCAGGATTCTTGCGGTGAATATAATTCAGTGGCAATGCAAATATTCCCAAAATGATTAATATAACTAGTTTGGTCAATGTTGTAGCTATCTTCAGTGTAGTTTCCCAACGTCGTATACGCCAAAGCGTAGCCTAGGCATAGCACAACTTCTGACAGACAGAGGCAAACGTAAACAATTTTGTTTAGCCAGTGTTGCTATGCAGGCAAGCTAAATGGTAGATTGTGAATCATATATTTGGTTTATATGGCAGATAAATGAATACTCATAGTTTCTTCACCTAAATTCAAACCTGTTTTCTGTCGACACAGTGTAGTGTGCTATGTTGTAGCATGATCAGTAGCATAAATACTGAAACTAGTACATTAATCGTACATGGTAATGTGAATTTATTGTTAGGCGTTTTTAACATAAACGTTTTTCTCAAAACAAAATGTCTGTGTGCTTCTGTTAAAAGGTAAAGCTGTCTTGTGTGACAGATATGTATTCGCCAAGTTAGATACATTTATATGTAGGATAGTATGTGTATTTAGATTAGTTTTGCAAGTTATGATTATACTATGTAATTACTAATTAAAATAAATATTTCCATGTCCTGATTCCCATTGATCTTTAAGATAATTATATTTTATTGTATATTTATTTCAATACATTTCATGATTTAATTCCAAAAGTATGAAATATTCTGCATTTTTTAATGTATACAAACAATGTCATCAGTATACAATTAGTTGACTGTATTCTGTACTGTTACTGATATTGCCTGAATGTGCATATTTAATTGGGTACTCAATGTCAACAAAACCCAAGAAATGCTTTTTTACGCTAAATGTATTTTGATGATCACTTGCCTGTTGCTACCCAGGCTTATCAATATAAATACCTAGGTGTACATCTTGATAACACATTTAGCTGGAATGTCCATGTTTCAGAGTTTGCTCTAAAATCAGTTAGCAATTGTACTTCTCCATAGACTGATAACTATCAGCATAACTTAGAAAATACCTGTTCTGTTGTATCTCTCCATCACTGAAAGCAGACTTCACTGTGGGAATGCTGCTTGGTTTGGCAATCTCTCTGTTCAGTTAAGATCGCAGCTTTTTCGAATTACGAGAACTGCCCCACGAATACCACAGGTTCCACGTGAGCCACAACGACATATTCAAACAGATGCATTATTTATTCTGTTTTATCGAATGATTTTATCGTTTATGTACCTGACGCAGTCATCCTAGTTGTTATTGGTTGCATAATTATTCATCAATATAAATATCTTAATTAGTTTCACTTTTATGAAAGGTTACCGAGAACATGTTTTAATTAGTTACAGCAAAATGGTGTCATTACTGCCCACGATTAAGTAAAATGTGAAGATATAAGTCAACTAGTTAGGTCATCACAAAGTCAAATAAAATAAACCTTTGTTGAGTTATAACATATATATATACTTTATATATATATATATATATATATATATATATATATATATATATATATATATATATATATATATATATATTCCAACCAAACTGTTTAAATGGATCGTATATGGAAAAAATGGCACTCAAGCCAACTTTCCAAAACGTATTTGCCAAAAATTGATTAAACATACATTTTATGGAAGACTTCGTCGAGTTGTTTAATTAAAATGATGTTTTCTCATGTCAACCAGCAGACAGCCGGGAGTAAGCAGTACCTCTCGTGCCAAGTTGACCTTGTTTTAGCCACTCTAGCGGCCTAGAACCCGGAGACAGCCGTCCAGTATATATAAGGCCGTGATCTAACAAACTGTCAACGTCCATATAAAGTGTACTTGTACGCACTTATTCAAACACCATCACATTTATGTAGTTTGTGAATTCTTTACAAAAGTCACTTATATAATTCTATACCACATTACCATTTGAAATTCAAAATAGCCGTTCAGTCTCTACTTTCAAAAGAACCCTGTTATATGTATAAATATATTATATTTGTATTTTCATTCGCTATGTAGCTACGATTCATGGTATGGTTTATAAACTATTAATATAAATACATAAATAATTATAATAATTGTGGTAGGCCTATATAAAATTAAAAGATCAGGCTCGACGTATGAAGTACTGAGTGAGAGACTGACCTGTCACTCACGTCGATGGTGTTCCAGCGTCGGGCATACACACAACGGACTGTGGCATCAGGGGGGTCGTCGAAACAGCGACCCCCGGGACGCTGGAATTACGCGCCCTAGGGGGTAAATACCCCGGCGACGGGCACTGCCGCGCTTTGCTGACACCTACCGTCGTGGTGAGAAGTTACCGCGCCAGTATCATACTGCGCAATATCCGCGGGGACGGTCAGACGGACTACGGCAACGTCGGCGTTATCTATAACGTTCATGACGACGACAACTTCGACTTCGTCTTGTTACGAATCAGGTATGGAATTGACGCACGCTACAAACCAGTTGTAACGGCCTGTACATTGTATTAGTGATGATCACAAGTTACTTTCGCGTGGGTGCTTGTGTTGTAGTGCCGTTCGTTTTACGTGCATCCAATATATAGGCCCTATTAGGCCTGTTCGTACAATCCAAATACCTATACACATAACGTTGTTTTGTAACACTATAAAACACACAAATTGTAGGAAATATTTCCATATATCATAAACGTGATACAGTTGTGGTTCAAAATGTTTTACGTTCACTTTTCGATTTCGTGTCATTTTGTCGATCATGTAAGCGCAACGGTAGCGCAGTTCGCATACATAGGCGCCGTCTATTGTCCGCAAATAAACCTACGTTGTCTCCATCACAGACCGGGCTCTGGGACTCTTGACATTTGCTACGTCACCGGAAGTTTCGTCTACGGTCGCGCGAACTGGCAGTCGTCGCATACGGGGCCCTGCGCCGGCCAACGTCTGCGCGGTCAACAGGACATCAAGGTGACCGTCACGTCCAGTATCTACGTGAGTCCCCGGGTCTACGTCGATAACGTGCTCCTCGTCCGGCCCAACCCAATGCACTCGTCGCAGTCACGTCTAGGGGTGATTGTCGCTAATGGCTACCGGAATGTCATGCACTTCCGGCTACCGACTGTCGTCGAAACTCTGTCTGGTGAGTGACGTGAGTCAGTCTTCTGTCTTCGACGTGGTGACACAATTAGCATTCATTCGCTTGTCATGATAGTGTATGTGTTTCCCTGTAAATGTTAGCCTGTTGATATAGTCGCCATAGTTCAGAATAGGAAGGAATTAACATAGATATAAAACAGAGAGATCGCCGACTGCGAATGGCGGGAAAATATGTTCGAATTTTGCAGCGCCCTCACCGGGAGGCATAGAAAGTAGAAACTACGACCGCTCACTGTTGCAACAGTCAACCTGGAGGTGGATTATTAGTTTCCGAACTTCAGGATGTACTTGAGGTAAGATTAAATCGGAAAATCATCATCTAATATGGATAGTTTATTTGTCAAGTTTATTTTTCAATTTTCATTTAATTCATGCGAAAGACCAAAACAGTATGAGCGATATTATGGGTAGCACTACCACTCGGACACTACTCTGTCTACTAGAGCGTTTGCATATCGCAACGTTTGCCAATAAAACTAGTCTCGGTTACCCAGGCTCCGTGAGGTGGCAGCACTTTTAAGCCCCTTAACTCACCCTGGGGAATTAATGGGTTGCAGTTGTAACCGCCAGGGCGGCCTTACCCCAAATTAGGGTAGAGACGCTGATTGGTTCTCAGGCCGAATTTGAAATAACAAATTAAATAACGATACGTTTTATCAGATACTGCTGTATTATAAAAAATATTTAAAATTAAACTTATACTAACACACAAATTTAATAGAAATACAAATTTCCAGTTGATTATAAAATAGGAATTACGGTAGGATTAAACAGTATCCGTGAGATGGCAGCATTGTTTAGCCCCACATGAATAATATTTAAAAGCCACATAGCTGATGCCTGTACTTTTAGATTTATGCTTATTGTTGTGGGATCCCACTATACAACAATGCTTTCCTCCCATTATTAACACCATTTGAAATAAACAACGCATACGCCAAGATTACGCGGTCCTACTAATTTTCTATGCCTCCCGGTGAGGGCGCTACGATACGAGGGACATCCACACTATTGTTTTTGCGCCAAAAATGTTTTAGGTAGTTCAGATTTCACAGAGATACATTTTTTGCATTTTGTGATGTACAGATTGGCTCGGCGAGCACACGCACGCCACCGCACACGCACACGCACACGCACACGCACACGCACACGCACACGCACACGCACACGCACACGCACACGCACACGCACACGCACACGCACACCGCACACACGCACGCACGCACCACGCACACCACACACACACACAC
>JAODUO010000808.1:230000-232500 GCA_025642075.2 Ridgeia piscesae | reverse complement strand
CACGACACACACGCACACGCGCACAAACACACACACACGCACACGCACACGCGCACAAACACACACACACGCACACGCACACGCACACACGCACACGCACACGCACACGCACACGCACACGCACACGCACACACACACACACACCACACCACACACACACACACGCACACGCCGTACCCATACGTTGTGTTACAGGGCGTTGAGCCGGCGAGACAGTACTGTGTGTGTACACCCTTCTATAACGGCAGCCTGTGCTCAGCCGAGCGTGACCCATGCGCTGACGACCCGTGTCAACCAGATGTCTGTGTTGTCGACTCCCTTAACCTCCAGACGGGATACCGATGTGTGCTTGGTAAGAACATCGTTTTTCAAAGGGAATCTTTGGTGATGTTAATATCCTTTTAACGTACGTAATTTTTAATTAATCCTGCTATTATAATGATTTCATGTAATTCTATTCTATTTGAATCAGACAGAACAGAAACATTTCACAAACAAAGTCCAGACAGAAGTTCTCAAAAACTGAGAACTGATGACACTTGTTTGTAATTGTATATGGAGTGACATGTTCAGTTATGTATCTATCTGTTCGGTTGCCCCAACAGTGACACTGTTACGTGAGATTTCTCGAGACGCGCTGTGCATCTGTATTGACAGGAAACGACACTGCCACGATCAAAGACACGATCGACGTGTTTGGGATAAAGATGAAGGCGATTCACGTCGTCATTGCCGTCTCGTGCACCCTCTTACTTCTACTACTGTGCTGCTTCCTGGCGTCAATCTGCCGAAAGTCCAGGTACCCTATCGTCCCTATTAACGGTGTTTCTAAATGTTTGCGTGTAGACGCTCCGATTTTAACGGATTCTTCAACATAGCCGATACAGAACGGACTCACAGGTATGGACATGAATACGTTATTACTTGTATAGTACGTCAACGTGAGCAGGTTGTTCTGTATCATATTAAAGATGCAATGTAACGGTGTAGTGATTTCACGGAGTAGCCTAATACCATGTAACCGTTGTTAACACTCATCCTGTGAATTTGCCACAGTTTACGTTAACAGCCGTGAAAACGTTATTATCCAGTTTTATACTTAGTTTAACGAATTTTATATAAATTTACATTATAAGGATTCCAATGAATTTTAACGCATTTTTGATTGCCATATACTTGTATGTTTTCATTAATGCGTGACTATTATACATATTTTTTAATGTTTAGTTCTGGTATTTTCATACTATTATTTTAGAACGTGCAAGTTTATTTGATCGTTGTCGTTGCCCGTATATGGGGTCGACATGTTGTAATGTGCAACAAACAATTACAAGTACTTTCGGTGCTATATAAAATAAACTTTATAATAATTATTATTTTATTGACATGTCCTGTACGCGGTCCGTTCAATGTCTCGTTCATTATGTTTTGTATTCCGCCAGTTCTAGCGAGAAATATCCGATGCCGACAGAGCCACGTGTCGCCGCCCACGAACCTATCGAGAGTCGTCCGCCCGATATCTATTCCGAAGCGCAGCGGTCGCGACAGGACGATTGAGCAACTGACACTTGCCGCACGAGGCCGGAGACAATACAGCTTTAAGGACACGACGATGAACTGTCAGCAGTGACCGGATTAATGCAAGAAATTGATATTGTATATTATTTCCGTCGATTGAAGCTACGCTATTATGCAAAATAACAACTAGCTTGGGATATGTAACAGTTACTGTATCGATCAATTTACAAAAAAACCATTATTACAATTAATGAAATACATAATATATTGTTTTTGGTCAGTTTAGTCTAGTTTCCTGCACATGTATGTATATACGTAACCTTTTATGCTTCATAACACTGAACACTGGCTTTTTGCAATGTATATTGTTTATGAATGTGAAGATATTCGATAAAACCTGCTTTCCGTTTGCCTTTGTCTTTATCGAGTTTCAAAATCAACCCAGCAACAAGAGCTACAGGCAACGACCATATAAACACCGAGACAGGAGAAGATGCCACCTCGAAGACACTTTCTAAGCTGTACACTAAACGCTTATCTGAAAGGCGAATACCCACAGCGTGGAACAACGCTAAGATTATGGTGATCTTCAAGAAGGGAAATAAGAAAGACCTCAAGAATTACAGATCGATATTTCTACTATCAAACATATAAAATAAAGTACTCACGAAAGTACTAACAAAAAAGGCTAGATAAAACACTAGACAAAAACCAGCCACGAGAGCAAGCTGGATTCAGAACCAGTTACTCAACGACAGACCACTTCCACCTCGTAAACCAACTGAAGGAGAAGTGCAGAGAATATAATATCCCACTCGGCATCGCATTCATCGACTACGAGAAAGCCTTCGACACAGAGCAAACTGAAGCAGTACTGACCTCGCTTCAAGAACAGGGGATAGAAGATGTGTACATCGAACTATTGACGGAAATCTACACAAACAGCTCGACAACAGTCCACCTACACACAGAAAGCGACAAG
>JAODUO010000808.1:217500-220000 GCA_025642075.2 Ridgeia piscesae | reverse complement strand
GATATTGCGCAGGAGTTTGGCACGGAGGCCGTCCTTCGAAGACTCACGGTTCTGTCCGTACATCAGGCAGGTGAACTCTTCCAACTGCTTCTGCACGTTATACTTGAGGTACAATTCCTCACCGAGTTGTCTGAACGCTTTATGACACGTGGGGTGTTTCTCCAGCTTTTTCAGGGGCCCCACCTTCCCCCTTCCCTATGAAGGCACTGGCGCAGGCTTTTCCACTGAATACATACACCCCACGAAGCGTCGCACAGTAGTCTTCTCCAAGGGATACTGCGAGATCAGAAAGGTTGATTAGTTGTCGATGTTTCCCTGACCCGATATCGTGGTATATAGTCAGCTTGCTCGATGGCGTGGGCGTCTTGAAGCTTCCTGTAGGGCACTCCAAACTCGCAGCAGGAGGTGGCAGAGCTGCTTTTTGTTGTCGTCATTTGCACGGAACATCTTACAGTCGTATGGTTTCCTTGTCGATGGTCCAGCCAGAATAATCGGCTCTGAACTCGCGCGCCTCAACCTCTCCATGGTTTTGATAAATTGTGGATGGTAACTGTCTGTCGAGAACAAGAAGTGCTTCTTAGCCACCGTCTGATCAAGAATATGTAAGCTTATCTCACCACAAGTCGGGGAAGATTGGTAAAGTTATGGAGCAGCGTCGTGCGGTCCTGGGTGAACAGGGCGTCCTTGTGGTATGGCAGATCTTCTGGGGTTATGATGTCTTCCAGATGGTGGTGCAGGGTGGCGGCGCAGGCACCAGACAGTACTTCATGAGTTCTTCCAAGTACACTTGATAAATTTGACTGTGGGACTTGACGAGGAGCAGAAAGGCGACGTTGCTTTGCTCCTGATATTGCATGACCTGGAATAAAAAAAAATTGAATCAACGTCCAATCACAAAAAAACATCTTATACAATAACCGTTTAAGTGAATTAACTAATATTTGTTTTTGAAATTGCATTCCAACCGTAATCTTTCGGAAGTCCCATCCTCCAGTGATGACTCATGTCTGCCTCTATCTACGACTACGCAAAATTATTTTGTATGGCACATCTCTGACCGGATCGGATCCCTCAAAATAAAGACGCTACATAAATTTACTATTATTATTTGGGCGACACGTGAAAAACAACAGGATCACTCTACAATGTAAAAGTAATGACAAGCACTAAAATGCAACAATTAAAGCAAAATAGATCCCGAGTATTGGAACACATGACTACCTTTCCCTGATATGATGTGAGGGTGATCTTCTTGTTGCAAGTCTCCATAGTCTTGAATTTCGTCTTCTTGATAGGGTCGAAGAAGCTTCCTGGCTCTCCACTCTGTAGGTGTCCGATGAAGTCAGCTCAAAGCTTCTGCTCGGAGCACGTCCATCTCGAATTCCATGGGGACGGAGCACCAGAAGCCAGGGAGTAGAGCCTGTTCTTATCTGCGACAGTGAAAGGATTAGTGAAGTTCCTGACAGCAGCGAGGACGCGCTGAACTGACTCCTCACATTTCTTGACCTCGGCCTTCTTCAGCTCGCAATGTCTGGGCGAGTTTGACTTTGATGATTTCAGGGAAAGCTAATGATGATCTAATAATTATCATATTAAAGCCCATGAGAGGTTAAGGCTCGGGAGCTCAGAAAGATCATTTTAGCTTGCTGTTTACCTTTAAATGAGTAAATGAACTTAGTGGAATTTCTTTATTCAAAATACCTTGAATTGATCTCCATATTAGTCTTTGGTCGCAAAAAGAACACGATGTTTCGTAAGCCCTCAAAACCCTCTCAACTTACAAGCAATATTGGCTTAATAACGGCGAAAAAGTCATATTTTCGGTAATTCTAGCACGATAGAATTTGCATAGTATGCCAGAGACACACGTAGTTAATTTAAAATTGATCCATCGATGAACGTTGACCCTGAAAACATGGGTCTGGAGACCTTATATTTTCAGTTATGTGTAATATTGGCCGAGATAACGTGAACAATATATTTCTCAATGATGTGCAACACATGCAAACTGACGGTGTAAACCGTGACCTCACTACCTGTATTGGCTATGACGTAGTGTATTCGAATGATAGTAACAATTACAATTGGCGACGATTTGAAATCGTTAGTACAATATCTATTCGTGATTCTGTGCTAACAGTTTTCACAGATTCGAAATTTAAGTAAATTTAACCAAAACAATAACGAGAATAATTATGACGACTGCGGTCAAATCCAAAGTGAGTTTGATTTAGGACAGGCAAAATGCCATTACATACAATAAAAAGGTAAAGGTAAGTTCTTATATAGTGCAGTATCCAATCACTTTACTTCCGTGGCAGACACCATCTCAACTTCTCTGGGAAGCCGGCAGATCTAACACAATGCAAACAAATATGTTTTGCGAAATTCGCCCCACGTTGCATATTCGTACATGTGGAACAATGAAAAGTGATAAACCCCGACTTTGCACCGGAAGTGCAGAGTGAACGTCGAAATATTGTGACGTAACGTCCGCTGT
>JAODUO010000808.1:202500-207500 GCA_025642075.2 Ridgeia piscesae | reverse complement strand
ACGAGACCGATCTAAAGTTGCGTCTAAATAGGTGACGGTTGACTTTGATTCCATGACATTTCCATTACATACAATATTGAGAGTGTACATTTGTATATTTGTCTCTTCGTTCCAATTCCAAACACAATGGGTTGTGTTTTACCAAAATGTAGCGACAACTTGTTCTTAATTAAGTAATCACTCAAGGATTCTAGGTCAGAACTTAAAGTTGCCTCGATTCCTACTAAGTCCTTTCCTGAGGCAAGCAAGACTGAATCGTCCGCATAAATCAATTACTTGCATTTAAATGCAATATATATATATATATATATTTATATATATATATATATATATATATATATATATATAATAAAATAATATAGAACGTTGTGGCACATTGCAAGTGATACCTATTGTCACAGACATTGTTCCATCGACATCGGTAACCTACTCGTCAGATACCATCTAAACCAACATATAGAGAGTTCATCAACACCAACACTCTTAAGTTTCTTCACAATAATGGCATGATCCACAGTACTAACCAGACTGAAATTCATATAGTAGTTTCTGTTTCGTTAAAAAGTCGTTCAGTTGAGTGAACAGTGTTTTTCTAACACTGTTCAATCTTATATTAAGCATTGGAATTGGTGTGTAGTTGTTGTAGGTTACTTTTTTGTACAATGGAACAACCCTAGCCACCTTCAAATCATCAGGGATATATCCAGTAGTTATAGATAAGTTTACAATGTGAGTAAAAGGTTTGGCTACGACAGAAGAATCCTGTTTGATCAATATTGCAGGGAGTTCATCTAAGCCTGTAGCCTTGCTAGCGCTAATACTATTTAATATATTTGACATGTCTTTCACAGTTACATTGACTAGACCAAATATATTATCTGAAATATTTTGTTTATGATACAAATCTATAACATGAGCATACACAAATCTGCCCGAACATGGTGGTAGATTCAAGACCGAAGCACTATAAATAACATAATCATTAATATATTCTGCTACCTTCCGTTTGTGAAACTTTATTTTCAATGTTAAGACTAATACTTATTTGTGTTGTTTTACATTTTGATGATAAACAAATCTCTTTCAGAATTTGCCATAGTTTGTATGGTCAGTTTTGATTTTCATTTACAGCATGTACATAATACAGAGATTTAGCTTTTTGAAACGAAATACAACATGATATATTCCGTCGATTTATTGTATTCACGATGGCGATTTTCACGCTTCCACGAATCATACGTCTCAACCACCCTCCCTGATTACGTACAACATCTATTTGGCTGACCGCAGAGATAAACTGGCAACTGCTCAACGCCCACTAGTGTCTTTGTTTTGGGGGGAGGGAGTACCGCAGTGCCGCACAGTGCTGCGAACATAAAACACGATGTTTTCTCCTAAATGCGGGCGTGAAGACAACAACAGCCTTCGGTGCACCGAAGGCGTGTTCTACGTACGCTGTGGTCTGTAGGCGTTTGGTTGGATCGGTAGGTCACCTTGGTGTGTTTTGCACAGTGCAGATTTCCTGTTTGTCTAGCGTGGGTGTTTTTATCCCACGGCTAAAGATCAGACTATCAACAATAACGGCCGTGTTGACTTTCAGTGACGTGGGAAGACGGAAATCGACGCAGGTAAACCTTTACAGCTTAACACGGCCACGGGAGCCTCTCGTGTACATGCTACTGACTTCTTAAAATATACGATTGTCACACGATACTAATCATATATTGTAATCTGCTTAGTGAGAAATCACGGACTAGTACTTGTGTTTATTATTAGACGAACAAGCGATGACAACAGAAAATACTGACGATAAGCTCATTTTCCTGGCAGACCAGTTCAATCGAACGTCATCCCGACTTCCCCAGGCACGCTGAGGTTAATGCGCGAAGACACACACATACATACATACATACACATACACACACAAACACACACGCACACACACATACACACACGCACGCACGCACGCACGCACGCACGCACACACACACACACACACACACACACACACACTCACACATATACAAGCATACGTAAAGAAGAGCTAGAAGCTAATTCAACTACGCGTTCGTGGACAAGAATGATTGACTAACAGTTACTATGCTTGTTGATGCTTTTGTGTGAATATTTGACTGTACAACAGTATGTCAAAACTCCAATAAAACACAAACGTACAAACACACACACACACACACACACACACACAATATATATATATATATATATATACACACACATATATATATATATATATATATATATATATATATATATATATATATATATATACGCACACACACACGTACACACACATACACTCACACATGCACACACAATTATATATATATTAATATTCTGAATTGCATGATATGAGTATGTGTGTATATGATATGTATATGTATATGTATATATATATATATATATATATATATATATATATATATATATATATATATTTTGTGTGTATGTGTGTTTTGTGTGTGTTGTGTGTGTGTGTGTGTGTGTGTGTGTGTGTGTGTGTGTGTGTGTGTGTGTGTGTGTGTGTGTGTGTGTGTGTGTGTGTGTGTGTGTGTGTGTGTGTGTGTGTGTGTGTGTGTGTGTGTTTGTGTGTGTGTTGTGTGTGTGTGTTTGTTTAAAACTGTGTATAGTATAGCGATAACAGAATACATATATACTCTAGAAGTTTATGTATAATAACTATAATCATTTAACGACTTCTGTACCACGAGCGCGAGTAGTTAGTGTCACACAGTTCATTCATCGAACTCTGCCATGGACGGTCCCAAGCCCGGCTGAGAAAAGAGGAGGGTTGGGCAAAGGGCTAACAACCCTTTCCCGTAAAAAACAGATTGTTACGAAAACATCGACCAAAGGAACTCTACTGAACTTGGGAGAGGGAGGGCCTCCTGGGGAGAGTATGACGCCATGCAGTGAAAGCCGTAAGGAAGCTACATCGCCGATACCCTTCTTGTCTTCCAAGAAAATATCAAAAATCGGAACATGGAACGTGAGAACCATGTTCGAAGCAAACAAAGCAGCCCAAATAGCAAGGGAACGACGGGCCTACAACATCACAGTATTAGGGCTATGTGAAACGAGGTGGACACAGTCGGGGCAAGTCAGACTGAATACGGGAGAAATGATACTGTACTCGGGGCATGAAGAGGAAGACGCACATCACACAGAAGGCGTGGCCTTCATGTTGTCACATGAGGCACAGAATGCTCTCATTAGCTGGGAAGCGGCGGGACCAAGGATCATCTATGCCTCGTTCAAAACAAAGAAAGAAAACATCAAGCTCAACATCATCCAGTGCTACGCACCCACAAACGACAAGGATGAGGAAACAAAGGAGGACTTTTACAACAAACTGCAAACATTGTGTGACAAACTGAAAGAGAAGGACATGACAATACTCATGGGAGATTTGAACGCCAAAATTGGATCAGACAACAGCGGGTACGAAGAAGTCATGGGCAGACAGGGACTTGGCAAAATGAATGAAAATGGCGAGATGTTGGCTGACTTTTGTGCATTTAACAACATGATCATCGGAGGCAGCGTGTTCCCGCATCGCAGGATTCATAAGGCAACCTGGGTATCACCAAACCACAGAACAGAAAATCAAATAGATCATATCTGCATAGGACGGAAGTTCAGAAGATCAATGCAGGATGTGAGAGTGCAGAGAGGGGCAGATGCAGCCTCAGACCACCATCTAGTGCTGGCCAGAATGAAGATGAAGCTAAAGAAGAGAGAAGTCAAGAGGAGCACCAGAACGCAGTACAATGTGGACTTCCTAAAGGACAGGCTGACAACAGAGACCTTCCGACTTACAGTCAGAAACAAATATGAAGCCCTACAAGATCTTCTTGACGAAGGAAACATGGACATAGACACACAATGGCAACAGATCAAGGAGATGTGGACCAGCACATGCAGCGAAGTTCTGGGAAAGAAGAAATACCAACAAAAAGACTGGATTTCTGCAGACACTCTCAACAAAGTGCAAGTGAGGAAGGAAAAGAAAGGTGCAATAACAACAGCCGAACGAGAGCAGCAAAAGCAACAGCCCAGGAAGAGTACACAGAGGCAAACAGAGCAGTCAAGAACAGCGTAAAAACAGACAAGGCAAACTTCATTGAAGACCTAGCCAAGGAAGCAGAGGATGCATCAGCCCAAGGAAACATGAAACAACTGTATGAAATAACAAGAAAATTAGCAGGAAAGTACAAGCGTACAGACAGACCTATCAAAGATAAGAATGGCAATGTACTTACCAGTGACGAAGACCAGTTGAAGAGATGGAGGGAACATTTTGAAGAACTGCTAAACCGGCCACCACCCCAGAACCCTCCAGACATCACACCAGCTGAAGAAGTTCTCCAGATAAACTGCGAAAGACCAAGTAAGGCAGAGATTGAGAAAGCCATCCATCACATGAAGAGAGGGAAAGCTTCAGGCCCAGACAAAATTCCTGCCGAGGCAATCAAGGCTGACATAGAGACCTCCACAGAGATACTGCATGATCTATTGGGGAAGATATGGGAGCAAGAAGAAATACCAACTGAATGGAAAGAAGGATACCTCGTGAAGCTCCCAAAGAAAGGAGATATGCAAGATTGTAATAACTACAGAGGGATAATGCTCCTATCAGTACCCGGAAAGGTCCTCAACAGAGTCATCTTGGACAGACTGAAGACAGGGGTGGATGCCAAGCTCAGAGACCACCAAGCTGGCTTCCGCAAAGACAGATCATGCACAGACCAAATAGCAACACTGCGAATCATTGTTGAACAATCCATGGAATGGGACTCATCCCTGTACATAAACTTTGTAGACTACGAGAAGGCATTTGATAGCCTCGACAGAGATACACTGTGGAAGCTTCTACAGCACTACGGGATACCGAATAAACTTATATCTCTGATAAGAAATAGTTACGAAGATATGGCATGCAGGGTCATTCATGCAGGACAACTTACAGACTCCTTCATGGT
>JAODUO010000808.1:185000-197500 GCA_025642075.2 Ridgeia piscesae | reverse complement strand
AAATGTGTATACATCACAAACTACGACTGTGGCGGTTATAGTTATCCGGGCGTTATATTTTATTGGGGTATGCATGCTTATCAAATGTTTGTGTTATGCATACGTAAACAATTTCTGTGGTAGAACAGTTTCCTCTCCATACATACGTCACGTGACGTCGCGCTTAAGATTCCTGAAATTAGAAAACCGCAAATTATAATAAAATAATTATAACGTCGTATTTCGACAACGAACGAAACATGTTTGATCACTGCCTGATATAATGGCGCTCAATATTAGTACGCTTTGCGAATGCATATAAACACCACCCGGGAAAATATAACGCCCGGAGAAATGTAAGCGCGACAACGTAACACTATACGCAATTTCAGCATGCTCGAATGGTAAACGATGCGTCCATTTGCACATATGTTTTATTAGCAATATCACGAAGTGGGCGGAGTGTAATATGTTCGTGTCTCCCACATTCCACACTGACTTCTTTTAAAATAACTGACCAGTTAACAAAGGTACATATATTCTCGCTTTAAAATTAGGAGATTCGGAGGCAGTAAGCGACCCGTGCTGTCGTTTATTCCCCACTCTCCGTCGGCACTAGATACTTCACATCGGCTACAAAATGCACTTCAGGGTGTCTCCATTTCACCGGCTATTGACATGTCGACAAGTAGTGTCAAGGCGGTGTCCACGAGGTCACTACTCTACACATACTCGAGCCACGTGCAAACTGCGATATGTTGACCCAAGATTAAGTAATTCGACCGCCCATTCTGAAGTGGTCTAATTTGTGCCGCTATTTGCCTGTGTCTGATTACAAAACGGACAATCTCCAAGTCAATAGTGAGATGTGTGTTCATTTATATTTTGATAACAGTGTGCTAATACTCAATTAATGTTTACGAGAACGACACTACGTTGTGATGCTTGCGTATCACATACGGACGAAACCTAACCGTTGCGTTTGAAGATGTCCAATAAAGTTAAATAAGGATAATTTGCGTTGCGAGAGGGCGTATTATCAAACACTCCAGTTTCTCCGCCAATAATTTCATTAATAACTAATTCAATCTGAATATAATATGGTACAGTAGAGGCCGTTATATTAAATACTGAAGCTAGTACATTTTACAAATCGGAGCATCGCGCACGCGCTCGCGCTCGCGCTCGCGCTCGCGCTACGCGCACGCGCACGCGCACGCGCACGCGCACGCGCACGCGCACGCGCACGCGCACGCGCACGCCACGCACACGCACACGCACACGCACACGCACACGCACACGCACACGCACACGCACACGCACACGCACACGCACACGCACACGCACACGCACACGCACACGCACACGCACACGCACACGCACACGCACACGCACACGCACACGCACACGCACACGCACACGCACACGCACACGCACACGCACACGCACACGCACACGCACACGCACACGCACACGCACACGCACACGCACACGCACACGCACACGCACACGCACACGCACACGCACACGCACACGCACACGCACACGCACACGCACACGCACACGCACACGCACACGCACACGCACACGCACACGCACACGCACACGCACACGCACACGCACACGCACACGCACACGCACACGCACACGCACACGCACACGCACACGCACACGCACACGCACACGCACACGCACACGCACACGCACACGCACACGCACACGCACACGCACACGCACACGCACACGCACACGCACACGCACACGCACACGCACACGCACACGCACACGCACACGCACACGCACACGCACACGCACACGCACACGCACACGCACACGCACACGCACACGCACACGCACACGCACACGCACACGCACACGCACACGCACACGCACACGCACACGCACACGCACACGCACACGCACACGCACACGCACACGCACACGCACACGCACACGCACACGCACACGCATTGATATAGATGCGTGAGCGTAATTCGTTGTACATCGTAATAGTGGGAAGCACCGATTATGTTTTATTACTTATGTAACAAAGTAGTAAAATATACCACGACTTCAATAAGCCTATCCGCACGTATACTACAGTATTGTGTGTAAGTGTCCAATGTAATATAATGTCTTGCTTTCATTTGATTTAGTTACATTGGGAAGAAAAGTTGGCAGCGGTGCAGAAGGAAGCCGCATTGAATGCGTCCACATTCCGCTGGCAAGAATTCTCCAGTTACTTGAAGAGACAATTAAAAAAAATTACTAACATCGGGACGGCAATACTGCCTGACAACAAACTGAACCAGGCAAGTAAAGTGTAAGCTGGTAATTATTTAAAAAGTGTTTGACCCTTGATTATAATTGCCGAGTTGCTAATAAGACTAATGATGTATATGATGAGCAAAGTCATATATATATATATATATATATATATATATATATATATTATTATATATATATATATATATATATATATATATATATATATATATATATATATTATATCTATTATATTTGACGAACATTGTTTTAGCAACAATTCCAAC
Organism: Ridgeia piscesae; assembly: GCA_025642075.2. Lineage (NCBI taxonomy): Eukaryota > Metazoa > Annelida > Polychaeta > Sabellida > Siboglinidae > Ridgeia > Ridgeia piscesae. The sequence continues at coordinate 194,969 of JAODUO010000808.1, read as the reverse complement.
AGTCAAAAACATAACAAAACACGTTCATATTGTCTTATATTACTTTCCTGTTTGTGACGAGGTCTAGCTATCATCCATCTGACATTCCCGCTGTTAAGCAATAAGCGACATTGCTCTTCTTTGTGTTTTATCTCTGCCTGCTTCTCTTGTACGTTGTGAGTCTTGTTCCATTAGCATTCCAGCGACCGACGTTATGAATCTGCTGGTGTTGACAGATGAACCAACTGGCGGCCGACCTCACTAGAATGTACAGCACGGCCAAAGTTTGCGACAGGCCTAACCACTATCGAAACGACTGCTACCCTCTCGATCCAGGTGGGCTCATTTGATATTAGTGACACTGCCAATATAAACAAGGAAATAATATGTTCTTATACCCTCCCTAGTACCTCTGTTCAATCGAACACCATGGGGATTTTACTGGGATGGATTCAGCCATGCAGACGTCAATCATCAATACGCCAAGACTGTTCATACAAAGTGTCCACTACCGTCTATAGTTAGGTGCATATATATGAGTGCAGTTGACGACCTGGAGCAACGTTAAAGCATCCGAACTCGATTTTTCCCTCTTAACAGTCCAATGCGATTGTTGTAAACGTATTTTGCATAGGACTTGCCTGAACGAATATAATATTCCCCTTGCGTGAAATGGCAAGTAACGGGTATATTAGCGTCACTGCCACTGTTGATGCGCAAAGCTGATTTCTATAAAGTAATTTATACTGTAAATGAAATAACTGATCATGGGCATTTTGAAATGTATCTAAAGCCAGTACTTTATATTACAAGCTACGTCATAGTTTCAAAAAGTATGCTTACTTGCTGCATACAATGATTCTGTTTTCTGATTCTTGCAGTGTTCCACTAGCACACGGCCACGGTACAACTGTGAACGTCATTATGATAGTATGTGTATTATTTTAGACCTCACTGAAATCATGGCGAAGTCACGAGATTGGAAGGAACTTCTGTGGGCTTGGAAAGGCTGGAGGGACTCGATCAGTCGGCAGATGCCAAAGATGTACGAACGATTGGTTGACATTCAAAACAAGGCAGCTCGAACGAATGGTAAGTGGACGCTCTCCGCTTAGAGGGATTCTATTAAGCTTGTTTGCTGTCGAAGTGTACTGTCTCGTATTAACATAGTAATTTCGTATAAGTAGGCCCCTAGTTTGTCTGCGACTTTTGTGATGCAAATCAATGCATAACTGGGGTATTATCTGCGCCAAAAGCCGATACATAACTGTGTTTATATGAATCACTGAGCTTGCTGTCATGTGGGTGATACATTATGAAGCCCGATTATAATGAATATTCATGCACTCGCATTGAACTACGCAATGACTGTTAACTTTAAACACAGCGAACTTGTCAGATAAAGCCGACGTCTGGCGAACTGAACAGAATATTCATAGCCATGCCTTATACAGATACTGTAGGCGGAGCCCAAAATAGAAACGCCGCGCTATATAAAGTAATTTTTCTTTTTGTCGACAGGGATACTACCGATTAATGAAACACATTTGTTATGAGATATAGGCATGGAATTACATGAAATAATTATGTTATAATTAATTACACATTGCGCGCATTATAAAGAGTTTACACTTTTTAAAGAATCCCTTTTAAGGATTAATAATTTCACCAAAGATTATATCGTAATTGTAGTAATGTATAACGCTATACAATATAGCCATTTTCCATTCCGCATGCCGCATGCCGCATCCGAATGCGTTTCCGTACATTTGGAATTCCTGTTTAATGGTTTATAAACAACCACAATGCTAGAACCCATTTTGCTGGGTGTCTGGTCGGTAATTATATTCGAATCCTATTTACAATAGGAGGTGCTGTCTAACACTTCGCGCTGACCTTAGTTTTTGAGGCTATCCTTACTTAATCCAAGATTTGTAAAAACAAATATTGTCCCTAAACATTTGGGGATTTTTACTAGGGTGTATTGTGTTGATTACTTTTATTATCAGGTAAAGTAGTGATGCAATATGATCACGATATGTCTCGAGACACTGCCTACGTTCGGACAATCATCGAAATTATATAATTATGCATTTACAATCATATCAGAAGTTGACGCAATCCCCAAACATTTCGCCCACTTCTATGAGTGATGTGCTCTCCTGTAGCGTACTCTAACGTCGTAGTGCTGAGAATATAACCGCTCAACTGGCCACAGGATACGACGACAACGGGGACTACTGGCGCTCCTCGTATGAGACCCCGCACTTCGAAGACCAACTGGCGCGACTGTGGCGCCAAGTGCGACCGTTGTACGAACAACTTCACGCGTACGTCGCCCGTAAGCTGCGTGCGCACTACAAGGGTCACGAGTTTCCGTCGTCTGGACACATCCCGGCACATCTTTTAGGTAATTATAGTAGAAACACGGCAAACAGCTTATTCAACTGGAATACATTGTTGATCTCCAAACAGGCTTTGAAGAAAGCACCTCTGGCCTTATTGGTGTGATTTTTGATGTCAACATCGGCGCCTCCATCTTCACATATAATACTTCCTAGATAAATGAAGCTGTCCGTGCTTTGTAGTTTTTGTCATGGTCTATACAGATTGATACCGTGTTTCTCTGGTTTATTCCCATCACCTTGGCTTTCTTGATAATTATCTTTAGTCCTAATTTCTGGCTGATGTTGAGTTTACTTGTCTTTTGCTTAAGTCTTGTGTATGGACAGGAGAGCTACATTATCTGCGAAGTCGACCTCCTCGACGAAGGAGAACAGTGTCCATCTTATCCCTCGTGATGTTCCTTCCATTTTTCTTCATACCTAGTCTACAACAATGTTGAGTAGGACTGCTGACATCACACATCCTTGTCTGACTCCAGACTTTTCTTTGAATGCAATATCCGACTGCACTGTGGAGCATGTGTCGTTATCGCAGAAGAGCTTGGTGAGATCCACAATATGTGGTGGAATTGTATATGTCCGTTGTATCCTCCAGAGACTGTCTCTATGGATGTTGTCAAAGGCCAATTGTCAAAGTCTATATAATTATACACAGTTCTCTCTGCCATTCTGTGCTTTACTCGATGATGTTTCTGAGAGTGAAGTAGTGTTCAAGCTGGATTCCTAAAAGGAATCCAGCTTGGTCCTTTCTGAGCACTTTGTCTACTGCCGCTGATAATAGTTTTCCTTGACTCGTATTGACTCCACGTGTCTTCACTCAGCAGTCTGTGTGTTTCTTCGTTCTCTGCCCTAGCACTGCACTGCTGGCCTCAGTGTAGGTGTGTCCGACATCCTTCCCGTTCTGCTCCACTTGTCTGTTGTTTCCGTCTTATGTGTGTTGTCTCGTCTATATCTTCTAGTGCTGCAACGCTGTTGCGTACATGCAGGATAAACTGTTATCATATGCCAGCATCTTTCAGCTTGGAAACATCGAACCGTGTCAACAACCTAATCGATGTTCCAGGTCGTTTAAGCTTCAGTTTGATGTGTGCGACAATAAGGTGGTGATCGCTGCCAACATACGCTCCTCTTCTCACACGTACGTCTTGTAAGGATCGTCGCCAATTGCCACTGATGAGAAGGTGGTCAATTTGGTTCATGTCTCTTTCGTTAGATGAGATCCAAGTCGGCTTGTGTATTTTTGTGTGTGCAAATAGGGTGCCTCCTATGACAAAGTTGTTTAAACCATTGAAGTCTGTTAGTCGCTCACCGTTATCATTTATAGTCCCACATCCACGTTGACCCATAGTGCTTTCATGTCCAGCATTTTAGTATCCTACTTTTGCGTTGAAATCCCCTGCAATGTTCAACAGGTCATGTCGTGATATTCTCTCAACCTCTGTGTCAAGGCTTGAATATACGTTTTCTTGTTCCTCATCTTCTGCATTGTTCGTTGGAGCATAGCACTGTAAGGTGCTCATGTTGACTGTTTCCCTTTAAATCTAGCATCTAAGTGTCTTTCGCTGATAGGTTTCCATTCCATAAGGTAATTTCGCAGCCCCTTCCTCAAATTCATGGTAACACCTCCATGGTGTTGGTCATCATTCCTGCCAGACATATAATTGTGTCCTGTCTGTGTCTTGTGTTCATCTACATTCGCTAAGATCTGGATTCTAATTACTCTCATTTCTTTTGTGACTTGCGCTGCCTTTCCCGTATCATACATAGTCCGGACATTCTAGAATCCTATTTTAATCTTGGTTTTGGCGTCTACAGCTGATGGTCTCGCAGAGACAGCTTCACAATGTCTTCACTGTCACTGGTCGTACTAACAGTGACCTGCTCCACCACGACAGGACAGCCATAAGTAGAGATTCTTATTTGTGTTACCGCAACATCGTTTTTAACGAAATGCTCAACCCCCAACCTGGAGGGCTGGGTGACTTACTTTTGTCTGGACTCTACCCTTTGACCTGTCCAGCATGGTTAAACCTGCCAGGAGCCGAGACTCCTGCCGGCATAGCTCTCTGGGTCATTGAGACACACAAGCCACTCAACCATGACAAGGCACCAGCCTCAATGGGGTTGGATGTTGCCTTTGGGATGTATTTTAATGTAAGCGCAATTGTATAATTATTGTTAAAGCATATGGGTGAGTAGAAAGGATGCCATCCAATGATCTTTATACGGCATCGTGGTTATGTTCCATTCTATTCTTTTGATCTTTATTGTGAAATAATGTTATCTATTATCATTATGGTAGTACTTATTTATAATTAAATTTGTTTGTGTTTGTAACTTGTACGTTTATTTTACATATTTACGCATGTTCATTTAAATACATGTTGTATTGTCTTGCATATGGTTTTAATTACGTTAAGCCAAAATAAAAACAATTATACCTATATACGGACGATATGTAGTAGTCCCTTATTGTGTGAAGAATGTGTTACATACGCAGTCATCCTGAGCAACCAATTAGTAACTGTAGAGCGCAGTGGCCCAGGGTAGCTCCAGTTCACTCAGCTGTATAAATGAGTACATGGCTATAGACAGTGGATGATATGTGTACGAGCAGCCTTCGCGAATTAATTGTGTCGTATGGCTGGATGCTTCCATGAGAAGTTGAGATGGTGTCTGATTGAACAGGTCTGTAAAGTAAAGTAAAGTAAAGTAAAGTAAAGTAAAGTAAAGTAAAGTAAAGGTAAGGTAAGGTAAGGTAGGGTAGGGTAGGGTAGGGTAGGGTAGGGTAGGGTAGGGTAGGGTAGGGTAGGGTAGGGTAGGGTAGGGTAGGGTAGGGTAGGGTAGGGTAGGGCAGGGTAGGGCAGGGCAGGGCAGGGCAGGGCAGGGCAGGGCAGGGCAGGGCAGGGCAGGGCAGGGCAGGGCAGGGCAGGGCAGGGCAGGGCAGGGCAGGGCAGGGCAGGGCAGGGCAGGGCAGGGCAGGGCAGGGCAGGGCAGGGCAGGGCAGGGCAGGGCAGGGCAGGGCAGGGCAGGGCAGGGCAGGGCAGGGCAGGGCAGGGCAGGGCAGGGCAGGGCAGGGCAGGGCAGGGCAGGGCAGGGCAGGGCAAAGCAAAGCAAAGCAAAGCAAAGCAAAGCAAAGCAAAGCAAAGCAAAGCAAAGCAAAGCAAAGCAAAGCAAAGCAAAGCAAAGCAAAGCAAAGTGTAAAGCGCTTTGAGCAGTCCTGAGGATTGGATACTGCGCTGTATAAGAACTTACCTTTACTTACCTGTTATTTTAGGAAATATGTGGGCACAAACATGGACGAATATTAAGGACCTCGTAACACCATATCCAAACAAGACGAGAATCGATGTGACGGCGGAAATGCTCAAACAGGTGTGTTGTATACATACTTACATTGCTTCTGTTGTGGCTATATTGTAATCTCTTATACGGAGGCGGCTTGTTTTCTCTCTCCTCAAACAGTCGTCACGCTTCATTGAACGCATTGTGCCATACAGTTCTATCTTGCGCGAGTGATTTTGTTGCCGACAATGGCAGGCGTAGAAGATTCATTAAGAGTGACGGTGAGAGCGGAATACAGTTTAATTATAATAGTTATACTTGCTGTTATACTAATAAGTTTGACATACCCAGGCGCTCATAATGGACAATGTGAAGGTACAGTGGAACCTGCCAAATACGTCCACTCTCGGGACTGTGCAAACGTGATCTGACTATTAAGGCGATACGTTCTGGGGAGACTGACTCCCTGTTCTCTACTGCTATTACAATAATATCGAACCATCCAATCCCTAATTGCGAAGCAGCCGTATTATCGAAGTGACGTTAATTGCAAGGGTACCGTATTAACGACGTGACCGTAAAACAAGGTTCAACTACCATATAAGCAAAGACACGATACAAACACGTGGCGTCTGTCCGCCCGCAGGGTTACAATGCGACCCGCCTCTTCCTCGTGTCGGAGGAGTTCTTCACGTCCCTCGGCCTCATCCCGATGCCACAAGAGTTCTGGAACCACTCGATGATCCGCCGTCCGACCGACGGAAGAGAAGTCGTGTGTCACGCGTCCGCCTGGGACTTCTACAACCAGAAGGACTTCCGGTGAGTGGCATGTCGGGAGACGTGTACGGAACACAACGACGGCAGAGACAGTAGTGCCGAGCGATGTCGAGACGTTCGTCTGCGGTATTTAAATGACGCCATAGGATATGGCGTGTGTGTTCTTGTTGACATCGCTATAGCTTAACTAAATGATTATGTTAATGTTTTTATTCGTGTAGTAATACTATTACTACTACTGCTACTACTACTACTACTACTGTTACTACTACTACTACTACTACTACTACTACTACTACTACTACTACTACTACTACTACTACTACTCTACTCACTACTACTTCTACTACTACTATCTACTACTACTACTACTACTACTGCTACTACTACTACTACTACTACTACTACTACTACTACTGCTGCTACTACTACTACTACTGCTGCTACTACTACTGACTACTACGTACTACTACTACTACTGCTACTCTCTGCAACTACTACATGCAACTACTACTGCTACTACTACTACTACTACTACTGACGCCTACTACTACTACTCTCTACTCTACTCTCTACACTCTACTACTACTACACTACTACCACTACTACTCTACTACTTCTAGCTCTGCTACTACTACTACTACTACTGCTACTACTCCACTGACTACTTCTACTACTACTACTGACACTACGCTCTGGTACTGCTGATTGGTTACTACTCTCTGCTCTGCTCTAGCTCTCTGCGCTGCTGCTCTAGCTGCTGCTAGCTTAATGTTGTATGATCACTACTGCTCTACTACTCTACTAGCTACTAACTACTGCTGCTCTACTACTAGCTAGCTACTGCTTCTACTACTACTACTACTACTACTACTACTACTACTACTACTACTACTACTACTATGCTCATTCTGTAGCTACTGCCTGCTCTACTACTACTACTCTGCTACTACTACTGCTCTCTACTACTAGCTGCTCTGCTGGACTGCTACTCTAGCTGACTACTACTAGCTCTTGCTCTACTGCTAGCTACTGCTACTACGTACTACTGCTGCTCTACTACTACTGACTGCTGCTGCTCTAGCTAGCTAGCTCAGCTACTAGCTGCTCTCTACTCAACTAGCTACTGCTACTGCTACTAGCTGCTACTACTGCTACTACTAGCTGACTACTGCTATACTGGTACTGACGAAGCACTGCTGAGGAACAAGCAGTGACGACTATGATCACTACGACACACACTGCTGACTACTGCTCTCAGCTTACTACTACTACTACTACTACTACTGAAGACGCCGAGTTGGACGACGAAGACTGTGAGGAGGAGGACGACTATGATGACTACGACAACGACGCGGACGAGGATGACAAGAACAACTAGTTTAACAACGACGGGACGCCGACGCCGACGCCGACGCCGACGCCGACGCCGACGCCGACGCCGACGCCGACGCCGACGCCGACGCCGACGCCGACGCCGACGCCGACGCCGACGCCGACGCCGACGCCGACGCCGACGCCGACGCCGACGACCGACGACGACGACGACGACGACGACGACGATCGCAACGAAGGCGTTGAAAAGGACATACTTAAACCCAGGTGTATTTAAATCAATGGTTCTTTTTTTCCGGACGTGCCGCGTCTTGCAGGATCAAACAGTGCACGGAAGTGACGCAAGAGTGGCTGTTTACGACGCATCACGAGATGGGACACATCGAGTACTTCCTGCAGTACAAGGACCAACCTGTCTGGTTCCGAGATGGCGCCAACGCTGGTTTGTGACGCGTTTTCCATTAACATCCTTGGACGTCTCACTAGATAGTCTGGTTCGGTGTACATACAATTGCCACGAAAAACTATAATTAAGGTGGCAGAATATACTGTATACTTGGACGGCTCGTCTTCTATCTAGGCTCTGTGAGTTGATACAATTTATGAGATGTAGATATAGATTACGTGAGTACACGGCAGTATAGAGACAACTGGTCTCGCTGTCGTTCATGTAATCAAATAATGTGTAAGTTCGTATTATTTTCAGTATACGATAATATGAAATGTTCAACACGTTTGGGTGTTGAATTGTTGTAATATAATATGTTATAGCAATTCAGTTATATTATTATACGGATTTTCTCGCTTGCATTTCTCTAGGTCGCGTTGCCACTTGTCGACGTTGTCACGCGAACATTGCCATCTGTAGTAGAGGCGATAAGGGCGTGATCTAAATAGAGCAGCCACGAAATGAGATAAGATTAGCCTAAAGATACTGTTTAGAGGTTAACCCTGTCCGCTATCTCCATACGTGTTTATGTGGCGAGGACACAAGAGGTCAAGCCTTTTGTAAATGCCAAGGTAGCCCTGTGTGTTTCTAAAAGTCACTTCGGATAATTATCGAATACCTGTCTATCACGCTGCGTGAAAAACCGGACAAAAATCGCTCGATATTGGGTAAAACACAGGAAAAATTGCATCAAAGACATCATAAATTGGATGTAATAAGTACGATATCTTCCGTATATCTTTCTCTTTTATTTTTGCCTTTGCATATCTATGTATAACTTGATTATGTTGTCAGGGTAATTAGTATGTTAAACCAAATTTTTCATGAAATTAAGGCACAATGGTCTACAAAATCTTTATGTTATCATGACTAATTAAAAATTGCGTAAGGTACAAAGAGTTTAAATCACAGTTTCAAAGAATCCCGTTAATTCCGTTGGAGGACGAGCAAAGGTTCTACACAATGCGTACACAATGCGTACACAATGCGTACACAATGCGTACACAATGCGTACACAATGCGTACACAATGCGTACACAATGCGTACACAATGCGTACACAATGCGTACACAATGCGTACACAATGCGTACACAATTACACAATGCGACACAATGCGTACACATCGTACACAAGGTACACAATGCTAACAATGCGTACAAAGCGTACACAATCAAAATGTGTACACAATCGTACAAGATACACAATGTAACAATGCTACACAATGCTACAGGCAATGCGTACCTATCGTAACAATGGTACAAATGTAAAATGCGCAAATCGCAAATTAAAATGCGTACACAATGGGAACATCGTACAAATGCGTAAAATGCGCACAATCGCACAATGCTAAAATGCGTACCAATGCTAACAATGCTAACAATGGTACACAATGCGTAACAATGCGTCAAATGCGTATCACAATCGTACACATGTAACTGCGTACACAATGTAAAATGCTACAATGCGTCAAATGCTACACATCGTACACAATGCGTACACATGCGTACACATGGTACACAATGTACAAAAGCGTACAAATGCATAACATGCGTACACAATGCGTACACAATGCGTACACAATGCGTACACAATGCGTACACAATGCGTACACAATGCGTACACAATGCGTACACAATGCGTACACAATGCGTACACAATGCGTACACAATGCGTACACAATGCGTACACAATGCGTACACAATGCATATGTGTAAGTGTGGTCGGATTGTTTTAAAGAA